>BMAO01037251.1:0-61686 GCA_019973975.1 Trichonephila clavata
TTCTGAAATTTTCTGCCTTAGTCTCTTTGTTTTTTTAAAATTTTAAAATATTTTGTTATTTAATTATAATTTTAAATTTCTAACTTCTTTGAAAGTTAAGAGCTATTTTGCCTGCTGCCATTGTTATGAAAAAATGCTTAAAGTTATATTGCTAATTTTAGAATCATATCAGACTATCCCCATCCACAAATTGTTTTAACTATCCCAAGCAACTTTTCTGCAAAAGAAAAATTAGTCAAAAATATTCATTGAAAACCACTATTTTGAGATAGTATTTTCGTATGATATTAATGAAGTAAATTTTAAAAGTATTAATAAAAAATGTATATAAAAAAGCTCATTTGTATGAAATACAAATCTCATTTCATTTACTGCCACTTTGATGCAAAAGCATGCTAGTTATCTTAGCAGAAAATATTTCCTTTCAAAAATATTTTCTTAAAGGGATTGTCTTCATATGTGTCAAAACCAGGGGGAAGGGACATGTTATGATTTAGAATATCATGTATTCTTTTCTATGTTTTAAAGTAATTTGTTACAGAAATACAAAATGTTCATTTTACTTAAACAAATTCACAAAATTTCAAAAAATAAAAGTAAAGGACTATCATAATCTTGCTATAATAAAAGTATTACTTCAGGAAAAAAACCTTTTGTGGGAATATGAAGCATTTTAAAACAACCTAAAGAATCATATGTATTTTCTCCTGAAATATACTATTATTAAGAGTTTTTTTTTTTGTGTGTGTGTGTTGTTGCAATATTGATATTTGCTGTAGATTGATAATATATATGTCAATAATAAAATTAAATGCTAAACATATATTGTTTATACATTATCTTTCAGTTGCTTTATAAAATGGCATTTAAAAGAAATTTGTGATTTTTTTTCGCATGTTACTAAAGCAGTATCATTAGAAATGTAATTTGACATGTATATTTACATTTATAAGAGCATATTTTTATAATGTTATTTGCATGTCTTTTAGAAAATGAATTTCTTGAGTAAATTATAAATTATGTGTATGGCTGTCATTTACTGTGTATGGTCAATTAATGAATTAAAGTATTTTGTGCTTTTTTTAATACATTTAAGAAATTGCAAATCAATCACAATTTATGAACTCAATAATTAAAATATATTATTATCCTCAGAAGGCTGCTACAGAACAAGCGAAGGAAGAACTTCAAGAGCTAGAATTAAAATTAGGAGATAAACAGAAAGAATTGGAAATACTCATGACAGATATTAGAGAAGCAAATCTTCGCTCTTTATCTCTAATTCCATCTGAAGAGGGAAAATTGGTTTTGGAAGGTAAACATGAGCTTATTAAATTACTCAATTTTACAAAATTTAAAAATTATTTATGTGAATTTTTCAAGTTGATTCATGAGTTACATAAACTTAAATTAGAAATGATTTGTATTTATAGATTATATGATTTAAAATTTTTTGTTTTATTCATTTGAAATTTGATTTTTTAAAGTAAATTCTTTATGTTCAAACACTTATAAAAAGTTATTTTTAAAAACTGTCTTTGCACTTTTCAGCTTCTTTATAACTGGCGCTCATTTTAAAGAGATTTCTTCTATAATATTTTTCTGATCTTTACACAGAGTAACATTGTCTTATCTTTCATTCTTCTATTATTATATCAATGCCTATTGGTATTTGAAAAATGTTTTGATGTATGTCTTGATATAGATGAATGTTATTGTGGAGCTATTTTTAATTGTTCAGTAGAATTGCTGATTTGTTTCATTACTAGAAATGCAAAAAAATAATCAAAGTTTGTCATCAGATCATGTTTATCAATGTAGACTTTTAAAAAAATAGAATACTCAAATGATTAAAAATAAATCATAAAATTGGAGGGGGAGGTTAACATCTATATACAACTGTTTCAAATAACTTTTCAGTCATCTTTTTTCCTGTAATTTCTTACATTGTGAATTTTTTACTGACTGCTCTGTAGAGTTGTGATTTGCATTTCCATATGGTTTTTTGTAACTACCTATTATTTCAATTCAGTGACAGCTAGTAGCCATTAATCTTTTGTGCTCACCAGTGTTCATAAGTAGATCATTATTTTCAGTTTTCTAAAATGTACAATTTTATTTGTAATGCTCTATAAAAATATGAATTAATTCTTTAGTATATAGGAAAAGCTGCTAAAATAAATAGTGTCTTGATAAAAAAAAATATTATAAATTCAGCTTTTTTTTAACTTTTTGAGTTAAATTCAAAAATTTACATAAAATTCAAAATATATTCAACAAATGTTTTAATAATTTAAAGAGAAGATTTAAAAAATGATTATTCTGTTGATAAGCTGTAAGTTATCCTGAAAAAATAATTTTTTTGTTCTAATAAATGAGGAATTTGGATGTTCCATAAATGGAACATTGACATGCAAAGGTATCATTTTTGACATGATTTAGTTACTTTGATTTCAGTATATAGAATGGAGAAAATTTCTGAATGCCGAGATTTCTAACAAGGATTTTAAAAATGTATTTTCTTTTGTGATATATTCTTTAATTTCCTCATATTCCTCTCTCTTCTCTTGTTTTTAAAACATTCCTTACGAGTCTGGAGTGAAAAGCATGTGTATTTGTTGACAGGTGTTGCTTATACCTCAGAGTGGTTATTTTATTGGAGAATCTCTCATGAGAGAGAGAGATAATGTGATTTTTTTTTTTCTTTTCCTGGTCTCAGCATATTTTCTTCTGTCAAAGAAAATATATAATGCTGATCAGATGCTTCATTCAAAACAATTTTAGCCTGTAGAAAAAATGTTGGGTTATTTTTATGCATTATTATGTGATGGATGATTGTATTAACAATTGCCACCAGAAGAAAGTGAATATTTGATTGAGCAAAATATTTAAATGAAAATATTTAACCTGTTATGCCAGCAGCTGCTTCCAGTAAAATTATAATTTATTCAAGCATTTTTTTTTCTTTTTTTCCAATGGGGCTGCATTTTAGCAACTTAGTCTTTGCAGGCACGCCAAGTCCTCAGATGTGAGAGCTATTTCATGGTGGCAGCATAGCTGCCAAATTAGGATGCTTGAATTAATTTTTAATTCAAGCTCTCGTCAGATGCTATATATTGCCGTGGTTTAATTTTGCCAGCAGTATTGGAGCTAAATTGATACTCAATGGATCTTTTACAAGTCACATAATCATATGACATGGATACATATGATTTTTGCTTCCAGAAAATCTATCACACCACCCAGGGTCAAATCCGCAATCTTGGGCTTACGAAGCAGGCACGTTAGCTCTAAACCACCAAATTTGTAGTTGTAAGGAAATGTCTCATGAAACCACACATTGAAAGAGACAGACACATGTACATATGTGCCTGTTATTGAAAAGATAGTGCTATAGTAACTGTAGCATTAATTATTCACCACATGAACCTGTCACTAAAACTTGAAGAATCTGCTAAACACAAAGTAAATTGATATTTCTTTACCAAATCTTTTGTAACTGTACAGTAAGTGAATGGAAGGAGTCGATTTGCTAAACAACACTGACCTTCTTGGATCTGCTTAGAAGTAGAACAAGGTTTGGAAATGTGCTAAATAATGCTGTTGTTTCTGGGTGGATTTTACATTCTCATTTGCACAAAGATTCAGAAAAAAAATTTACATCTCAACATACATGGAGGGGAGCTAGCCCTATTACCTTTATTAACAGAGTTCCTAGGTTAGCAAGCAATTATCTTTGGTACTGGAAAATGATTATTTTAACATTCCCTTTAATTATCGTAGAGAAGTTCATTAAAAGTCATATTACTGCTCTACTTACCATCAAATAATTGCATTCTCTTAGCATATAGTTCATTCTCTTCAGCATATACTCGAAACAATTAATTCATTGCAACACGTCTTTAAAAAGTGTATGATATTATTTTCAAAACTGAAATGCTTTTCATATTTAACTTTTCATTATCATGAAGAAAATATACTGATATGCATACTTTTATTTTATCCACCAGTTATGAAAATGTTTCCAATCTCTTATTTGTTAAAGCAAATCTTTGCAATCATTGGAATCAAAAAATTAAATATTAAAAATTCATTTGGAACAATCTAAATTTTTAAATATATTAGCCAGTGATAAATGTGCAAATTAGCTCCTTAATTTTTTATTAGAATTTCATGATATTGATTTGTTTTATTTACAAATGTTCAATAAAATAATTACTGTGGCATGTTATTTTTTTAATTTAAAAAAAATAACTGTATAGATCACTTTTATTTCAAGAAAAATAAACATTCTGATTTTATTAAAGGATATGTTTTTAGTAATGGATCAGCTTTATTCAATTTTTTGACTAACAGTAATGAAAATCATATCTTGTATCAATTGAAATATCTTTGCTATTTCAGATTTCTCTTGTGGTTTAATTCTTCAACATGACCACCATAAATCAAAACTATAATTTAAAAAATAAATTCATACACATAGGATTCCAAAGAATACTTGAAATTTGTTCTATAGAGTGCATATTGAAAAATGTTCCGATTATACACCATAATAATGCTAATATAACTTTTTATTTTATTTATTTATTGTATTTTTCATTTTTTATTACATTTGAATGTAAATAATGTTGAAAATATAAATCTAACTCATAAAGTGTCAGTTGGAACAGAACTAGGCCATAAGTTGAAGAGATTCTGTATTCCAAAATTTGAAAATAATTAGCCTTTTTGAAAAACTATTTTTAAAAGCAGAAATTTACGTAATTATGGTATCCTTTTTTGCAGAAATTCTTAATATCTGTTGCTACTTGTATTTATCATTTAAATTGAGTATTTTTATATTTCAGGAAACTTCTGTAATAGACCTGGTAGTACACGCAAAATCATAGGGTCTCCAAGGCAATTAGAAAATGCTGTGCCTACAAATAAAAATCCTCATGGTGTATGGGTATAGTCATTGCTCTTTCAAGAAAATACTTTTCTGGAAGTTTTTTTAAACTTTATGAATAATAAAATTCGCGCTAATGTTATCTGAATGAGTGGAATTGTTTCACAAGATTGCTAAATTTAATGAGTTGCATAAATATTCAAATTTTATAAAATCTAAAAGTTTTTAATTTTTAATGCATAAAACTTTGTAGTATGTTCAATTTGTTAGAGAAAGAGTTATTGTGAAGGAACGACAAAAAGCTTTATTAAAATGTTAACTATAGATAAGATTTGATTTATATAAAAAATTTGTATAAATATAGTTTAAGTGAAATTTTGTAAGAAAATATTAGTTTCTTGCTCATGTGTGTGTATCTATGTTTGTTATTGTGAAAAAAATTGCTATTGTTGTGCATGCATTTTAGAATTATTAGTGTAAATATTGTTTGTGAATTTCTTTTTAGTAAAAGCAATGTGCCATTGCTTAATTTGTATGTGTTTTAAACTGCCAGTGTTAAATGTTTTTACATAGCCTTCTATACTTAAAATGCCGCAAATGCATTCTTGATTTATTTCATATAAAATGCTCAGCACTTTGAACATTTAAAAAAAATTAAATTATCTCTATATTTTATGCAATGTTTTGGTTATTTGTTTTTAAATATAAAAAACATATGTAATAAATTTTATCATTTCTATGTCATTTCAGATTTATGAATTCTGTTTGTACTTATTTATCATCAAGCATAAATTTGGTGAAATTTAATTTGAATAAAGTTTATAGATTTCAAATTGATGCAATACTTTGTTCAGTGGTTTAATTTATTTTATTGCGTTTTAAATTAGCATTTTTTCCCTTTAAAAAAGTGTGTTTTATTTTGCTTTGTATGTAATTGAACGAGCTTTGATCCAATAATAGGAATATAGTGATCAAAAAACTGATTTTCTATTTAAAATCTTTTGTTCATTATTTTTGTTATTGCATTAAGAATCTAGTATTTGCTAAATAAAGTTGTTTTAAAAAATACATGCATTCTCTTAATTTTTGAGAGGTTTTCACAATTCAATTTTTATTTAAGAATCCAATTAAAAGCAGTTCGTTTTTTCTCCTTAAAAAAGCACACCCCTAAATTTAAATCAAACTTTTTATGTTTACTTTTTATATTAATAATTTAACTTATCAAAGTAATGAGTTCCATTTTGAAAAGTAATGAAATATCTCAAGTATAATTTTTCATAAAAGTAATATTATTTACTCTTTTTAAATGTATTATAATCCTTAATTTTACATTACTTTATTAAAAGTTGCTATAGTTTTTGACGTGCTTGGATACCTAGACATATATTTTATGTCATGACTTAAATTTACTTGTAGTTTTTTACTAGCATTAACATTTTAACATGAAAATGTTACATAGAAACTATAAAGGAATTTTTCTATTGATTAGAAGGTAAGTTTTTGAATTCTGAAAACTGAGTACCAATGACTAATGAACTAAAAGTATTCAATGTTTTTTTTTTATTATTATTTATTTATTTGTGGCTGAGTGGTTAGTACATCTCACTTCTGCACCACAGCAGGCCCAAGGTTCAAACCCCGAGCTGGGCAAGGTTGAATCAATCTTTCATCCCTTCAGTGGGTCAATAAATGAGTACCAAGAGCTTGCTTGGGAACTTAACACTGGGGGGGGGTCACGTCAAACTGACCACCTGACCGGAACATCTGCTCATGCATCTCAGTGCCCAAGGTCGCGTATACTGAGTTGGATACAGTAGGCCTTAGCCCTCATGGGCTGTTGCGCCACTGAGGTTAAATTATTCATTTGTCATGTCTTCATCTGTTAAATAATTAATATATTATAATTTAGCTCTCTGGAAAAGTTTATAAATTAACTCCAGTGTAAATGTTTCTGTTGAAACAAATTGTGGAATGTTCCGGAATACACACAGATATTTTGTGCAAAATCTACTTTTGTGCCTCAGCAATTTAAAATGGACTCATGGCCGGCATGTTGTGGGTTCGAGTTCTGTTGCAACTGAAGTTCTGCTATGTAGATGGGGCTGGTGGACTTTAAATCTGTTGATACCAGATCAGATGTCATCCTCATCATTTGACTGTGGTTCAAAATTATGAGGTCCTTTGCCAATAGCCCTCATGTTGCTACATACTGTGATGTTAATATAACTCTTACTCAGCAATTTAACATACTATGTTTAAAGCTTATTAAATGATGTTATTAAGGATGACAAAAACTGGGTGGCTGCTGTATCGTAATTTTAAAAAATGTTAAAATACGAAAATGAATAAATTTTTTTAAAAAATCATCTTCTGGATACATTTAATACAAGGGGTATGCAAATAGCGACTTGCAAAAAAAATTTTGTGGCCCACCAAGACATTCAGAAAATGTTCTCTATATTTAAATCCATATATATTTATGTGCAGATTTTTTTCCCCCAAGATCAATAAGATTAAATGTAGATGCAAGTTGGCTGACATAAACTTGCAGGCTGTGATGAGAATTTAAAGATATATTTCACTCCTAATTTTAAAACTATGACTACAGACAGCAACAGCCAATCAGAGGGCCCCAAAAGCCGTACGGACGATGGCAGCCCTCGCTCACGGACACGGCGACGGTACCCACTCCGGGTCCGAAGTCAACACTTTAACGCAACATCCAATCAGGTTACTTCCCTCTCGCTCCGCGGGAAAGGAGATAACCTCTCACAATCACAACATGTCACGATAAGCTGCTACCCCATTGGGCGGTTAGTACAAACTCCCGAGGCCACTATTGGCCGAGGGAATCTCATGTTAAACTTAAACTCTGATCATCAAAATTTTCTGTATCCAAATAAAGTTTCTCTGTGATTGTAATCTTATCCTATGTAATTGTAATTTATTTCTCTGTAATTGTAATTTAATTAATTTTTTAACTCAATTCCTTCTTTCTTAATATCTTAAAATGGGCAAGTTTTAAAGTAATCATGTTTCATCACCTTCAAGATAGATAAAAGCCCTGACGGGCTAGGTGCTCCAAAACAAAAATCCAGCTAATAATTTTTTTAAAAATATATAGAAAAGTTTTATAGGGTGCATTTATCTCATTAAACTGATTCTAAAATTAAATGTACTTGTGTGGGGGGAGGGGGCTATAGACAATATGAAATTTGCACAATAAAATTGAATATAACTTCCACTATTTTATTTAATTCATATTTAGTGATTTATATATGGTATGATTTTACACCCTTCTGATATGCAAAGTTAAATGATTTATGCAATAATTTTAAATAGGTGCAGCCCTCCATTTCCACAATGTGACCCTCAAGCCAAAAGAATTGCCCACCCCTGATCTACAATAGATCTTAAGTTCTTAAATATTTATATCTTTATTGCGTATTTTTTTAATACCCTTATATGAAATCATGCTAAACAAAAGCTGTGTATTTTAAAAACTATTCTTCTTTAATTACTTATTTTAGTCAATATGTCCAAAATATATTTTGTTTTAAAATAATTTTTGAGACGTCTATTGTGAAAATTTGAGAGAATACAATAGTAAATTATAAAATTGAAACAAATTTAAAAAATAATTTACCAATTTTAAAAAATTCATTGAATTTTTATATATAAATATTTATTTTCCGTTCTAACTTTTAAATTTCAAAAGTCTGGTTGATATAATTTTGACATAATGCAAAGTCCTCTTTATAAAAGTTGAGGGGTATACATGTTTTTCAAAGCTTACTATTAAAAAAATGGCTTAAATGACGAAATTTATAGTTTATATGAATGATAGTGATGGACTTTAAGAAAACTTATGGGGAAAATGATAGCTATTATTTTTATTTTAAGAAAATGAGCATTTATGTAAGAGTTGGAGAGAATGTGCAAAAAAAATCAAACTGTTGTAACTGCATTTGTATGTTTTATATAGAAATACTTATCTTCAATCATTTTTGGTATTGCAGCTGACAATATTCAGGTTAGAGAGTTCAGCAATGTCTAGAAGTAGTTTACCTGATTGGTTAAGGTAGCAGACGTATGGATGTAGGGAATTGGTGTTGTGTGTGTGTATGTGAGAAGCTGATGCTGCTGGGCATCTCAGTATGGTTCCTACTATGGTCCAATGACTGTGGAATGAATTTAAATCTTAAGATTATGCACCTCGTAGAGATGTTCGCGAGTTTCAATAACTACAGGTTTTCTAACTCGTAAGAAAAATAGAAGAAACACTACTGTTCCTCAGCTTGCTCCAGATCATTTTGTTGCATCAAGAACAAGCATTTTCGCTGTTGTGATGGAAAGACGTCTTCACAATGCAGGTCTCTATGCAAGACAACCAGTTGTGTGTGTCCCACTGAACCGTCGACAGAAATGTGTCCGTTTATGTTAGGCAAGGATATACAATGTGTTTCTTTGACTAGACAACATTGGGCTGTTTTACTCTTCACAGATGTATCAGATTCACACTGAAGAGCAATTCAGGGCGTCTGGTGATCTGGAGGGAAGAACACACCAGATGGCATACTACCAGGTTTTATGCAAAAAAGATCTAAATATACCCTACACTATATGTGGGATTCTAACCAAAATCACCCCCCCCCCCCAAAAATTGGACTCTTCAAATAAAGAGGTGACATATGGTGTTTTTTAGAATTTACGGGTAAGTTTGAATAAATCGAATCACAAAATAATTCAAACGAAGAGACTTCTTGAAAAGAAAAATTTATTATGAATTTTAAGGGAAAAGTTTACAGGGCAATAGGAATAAAAACATACAGATATTAGAGAAAGAGAAACTTAGTTAATACCCTCAAGGAGGATGTTAGAAATCTTTAAAAAAAGCTCATTGCGTAATGTGACTAAAACTTACCGCTTGGTTAGCGAACGAGCAGGATTGCGCAAAAGCGCCACGCGTGTTTATCGTACGGTGGTTATTGGGCTTATACCGGAATATTATTTGTGTCGCGTTTCGTAAGCTCGCCAGATGGAGTTGATTGGGAATGCTGTTTTAATTCAAATTATCGTCCTCTGGAAAGGGATATGATCTAACCGTTTGCAAAAATAGTTCGATGGAATATCCTACATATATGAATATCGGATCAATTCAACACCATCCAGCATTTGCGCATCTATTTAACATTCATTTACATCGTCTCGTCTCATCTATCGGTTTTTACGCCTATCCCCAGGCTGCGGTAGCCTAGTAGTTGTGGCCGGAGTGTCGCGAGTTTGAGTCCTTGTGTAGAGGGGGCCGATAAACATTAAATCTGTAGACTCAATATCCTCCCATTGGTGTAGTGTGTAGTTAGGGGAGGAGATATCAGCTCAGGCGTCGTTACTTGACCGAGGTTCAAAACTACGATGTCCATCGCCAATAACCTCTCATGTTGCTTTAGCGTGCGACCTTACTAAAACTCTCGCGTCTTTTACCACCACCACCACATCATTTTACAATAAAAGGCTTGGAAATTTCATTTTTAAAAATTGCTCTATCCATTATCGTTTTATTTAAACCCCTGATAGAGTTGTCCCACGTATGAATTTTTCAATGACACAGAATAAGAAGCTTCATTGTTTTCCATGCACTTTTTAAGAAGCATCGGGAAACACACACATTCAGGCTTATCCCAATCTTTACACCTAGATCAAGTTTTCAATCCCTCATTTGTGCTGCAGTAGTTTTCCGGTGTGTAACGATCATCGAAGCTATTCCTATTACAGCCTCAATATCCTTATACTCCTCCATGCCTTACGTTTGGATATCGGATATATGAAGGTCATCCAGAAAGTAAGAGCAATATAAAAACAAAGCATATCAACACAAACTATTTACAAAGTCACAGTACCTTTATTCTGTTCTCTTAAGTAGTTGCCATGGCTGTCAAGGTACTAAATGTAACATGGGACCAATTTTTTTTTAATTCTCGTGCTATACTCTTTAGCCGCCAAATATCCGAGTCGTGATATCACTTTTTGTTCATTTACGAACTGGTTTCCCCTTAAAATATTCCAAAAGTTTCTGAGACAAGTAAATCATTTGGTGCCAAATTGTGGCTGTAAGGAGGATATCCAAAAATTGCCCACTTTAGATGTTGATATTCAAATCTATGCCATTATATAGGTCGCGCATTGCCACAAATCAAAAACACCTTTGAAGACAACATTCAGTGGTATCTTGTTATGGATAGAGCATCTATGTTGAAGTGTCGATAAGCCTAACATTTTGTGCATTCAGAAAACGAATGACATGCCACTCTCCAAGCTTACACACCATGTCTTCTCTTGTTCCTGATTTTTCTGAGACATTTTTTTTTCGTTTACTTGAGAGCGTATCGAAGTTCTATTCCTTCAACGCATTTAATTCTTGAAGGAAACTGAACCCCAAAATCGCCAGCCACGAATCAAATGCTACAACAGACAACTAAAATTTTTACAAATTGCTGGAATCGAAAATAAAACTTCGAAAGTGACAAATTATTATTTCTGATAAAAATGTATACTCCTTCAAGGCTAAATTACACTGCTGGTCACACAAAATGCAACATCAAGAAGAACCAGAGATATCTCAGCTAAATTTATTTGGCAGATAACATGTTGTACAAAGATCAAACGATTGCAATTACAGCCTCTTGTGACGTGTGGATTGTTAGGAAAATTTAATTCTCTCGTACTTCAAGTAGAATCCTACTCATTTTTAGGTAATCTAAAATCAACTTAACCACTTTGATCTCCACGCATCACTTCATTTGACGACTCTATTGGCATCTAATCTAATTTAAATTTAATCGAAATCGAATGATTTCGTCATGTTATCTGTATCGTATATAAGTGTTGTAAATAAAATTTGTATATGCTTTTACTACAGGTGTCAACCTTTACTACTGTTGCTCTCTGTCTTTGATCTCTCTGTCATGGTAATAGCTGATATTATCCCTGTAGTTTAAAGCAACCAGTTAGTAAAATTTTTTAGACGGCGGGCCCGGTTTCATATATTAAAATGGAATCCAGTATTGACGCATTAGACTCCGACAACTACAACTCTTTGAGTAATAATATAAAAGTATTGCTAATGGAACGCAATTGTTGAAGGATCGTCAGTGGAGCCGAAATAAAACCAGAAGATGACAAGAGACCTAAAGAACAGAAGGATTTCGAAGCTAGAAAGGATAGAGCATTCAGTACGATATACTTGAATGTATCAAAGACTTATAGATGCATAATCGACGACATAGAAGATCCAATTGAAGCCTGGAAACGTCTCGAAGAACACTTCAGACCCGATTCCCGTGCACGAGAGAGTTATTGGACTTACTGAACAATTCTTCTTGTGTCGTATGAATGTACAAGAAATCGGGGTTTATGCTGCTCGAATCCGGAACATGGTCAACCAGCTAAAGGATGCAGGGAGACCAATCGACGAATGGTATCAAGCCTCTCAGTTAATTCGATTCTTGCCAACTGAATTCGGTGGAATTGTCCAGAATATCTATAGATGGAAAGATTCGGACTTCATTTTTGACAAGATCCTAAAGGAACTCATTGCTGAAGAATCAAGACTGAAGCAATCCACGAAGGATCAAAATGAAGCTTGTGCCTTCCAAATAGTGGAGAGAAATCCGAAACTCCTAAGAAAGAAGTCTCATCCGCCACCAAACAAGAACGTTGGAACAATAAAAGAGGATGTGAAAAGTACCAAGGTTTCCAGGAGCTCGTACATAACAGAAACAAATTTGAGTCAACACCATGGAAAGGATGCTTTGATTTTTGACACAGCAGCTACCTCCCATTTTTGCTGCCAAAAGAACTTTCTACAAAACTTTCAACCTGTAAAAAACATGAGAATGGCGGTTGCTGTCGGAGAAGTGACATGTGAAATTAAAGGCACCGGAACTGTTAGTATGATCTTCCAAAGTGAAGGAGAGTCTGAAATTGTAGATTTTAAAAATGTTTTGTATTGTCCTAAGTTACAGAAAAATCTCATCTCTAGTTCTTTAATTGACAAAGCAGGTTCTGATTTTATATGTAAAAATGGGCAGACAAATGTTGGTCAAAAAGTATTTATAGCCAAAAAGGTTAATGGTTTATATTGTGTGAAACCTAAAATTAAGTCATACTATAAGAATGTAAAGGAAAAAGTAAAATCTAAATCTGTAAATAAGATTAAATCTAAAATTCAATCTTTCTCGACTTTTAAAGTAAATGATTTGCGTGCATGGCATAGTAGAATGTGCCATATCAATAAACGAAAAATTATACAGACAAGTAAAAATAATGCAGTTAAGGGGTTGCCTAACCTAGAGTATGCAGATCTAAAATGTGAACCCTGTAAAATTGCTAAATCTCGTCGTAAATCATTTAAACCAATAGGGAAAGTACGATCAAGTAAGCCATTAGAACTATTACACATGGATCTGTGTGGTCCTTTACCAGATGTATCTATTAGAGGACATCGTTATTTTCTTAGTATTATAGATGACTTTTCTCGTAAAGTAACTGTTTTTCCTATTAAAGAGAAATGACGTGTTCTCGTGCTTCTCAAGTTATCAAAAAAGAGCTGAGCGATTTCTAAAATCCTAAAATTATAAGGACGGATAATGGCCTAGAGTTCTGCCATGCTAAATTTGAATCTTATTTAGATGATTTAGGTATTAAAGCTGAAAGAACGAATACATATGCCCCCCCCAACAAAATGGAGTTTCTGAGCGTTATAATTATACAGCAGTTGATGCGATAAAAGTTATGCTTAACTCGAGTGGTTTGAGTAAAGGTTTCTGGTCCGAAGCACTCCTATGCCATGGTAACGAAAGCCTAACCCCATTTGAACTGTATAGTGGCCATAAACCTTCCGTAAAACACCTAAAAATTTTTGGAAGCACTGCTTACTTGAATATTATACCCAAACAACTTAGGAAAAAGCTAGATATGAGGGCTAAAAAGGAATAATGTTAGGTTACGCATTAAAAACCAGAGGATACCGTATTTGGCTACCTAACGAACGGAAAGTTGTCGAATCTATTAATGTATCTTTTAATGAGGATAATGTTTTAGAACCTATTGGCAGTGGAGGAATGCTGGGCTTTAAAAGGAAGTCGTATAACGTTATATCTAATTCTGATACTGAACATCAGAGTTCCCCTAAAATTTCTAAACCGGAAAGTTCTGAACAGGAGGGAGCATCTAATAACGGCAATTCTTCCGTAAACGTTATTTGGGAACGGAATGCGGTACCACGTAAGGACAAATCTAGAACGGACATTTATTATGCAAAAGGATCGAAAGATGGCTTGCATTGTTTTAAGGACATCGAGGAATACTGTAGGAAACATAACTTGGAATATGACAAATCTTTATTTGATTTTTCTGGTAAAAATAAATATTCCGGTTATGTAAATATGGAAGAGTCAAACCTATCGGATTGACTAGAAATCCAAATACCAAGTAATTTTAATGCAGCTTTAAAGATTCCTCAGGCCGATAAATGGTATGATGCAATGAAAGAAGAAATGAAGATTATAACTGAACGAAAAGTTTGGAATCTTGTTCCGAAGCCCATAAACACTATAAAGTTTTAGGTTGTCGCTGGGTGTACACTATAAAACAAGATGAAAAAGGGGAAGTAGTTCGTTACAAATCTAGATTAGTGGCTCAGGGATTTGGACAAATACAAGGCATTCATTACGATGAAATTTTTAGTCCTGTAGTAAATTTTTCAATTATTAGAATGTGTTTTTCTGTATTGGTATGCAAGCAGAAAAATGGTTACACTTACAACTGTATATCAAGTGTGCCTATTTGTATGCTCCATTACAGGAAACTATTTACATGTCTCAACCGCAGGGTTTTATTGATCCAAATAATCCTGACCCCATGTGTAAATTAAATAAAGCTTTGTATGGCTTGCATCAGTCTGGGAGGGAATGGTATTTTGAATACACTGTTTTAGAAAATTTAAGTTTTAGAAAGTTGGAATCTACTGTGTCTATATGTTTCAGGATAAAGTAATTTTGCTGCTATATGTCGACGACATCTTACTCTCGCGAAATCGGATATTTTAATTAAAGACGTTATAAATCGTTTAAGTTCCCATTTTGATTTAAAAATATTAGGTAAAACCCCCGCAAATTACTCGGTGTACAGTTTGAAGAAATGGAAAATGAACTTTTTATACATCAGTCGGAATATATCGATAAAGTTTGTGAAAAATATAAATGTTATAACTATCCTGTTACTTCATTACCTATTGCAGTCGGTATTGTTCTTTCTAAAAATCAGTGTTCCAGTACAGACATTGAAATATCAGAAATGTCTCAATTTCCGTATAGAAACGTTTTAGGGGATGTTTATCATTCCTAGCGGGAAGAACAAGACCTGACATTTGCTATGCTATAAATATATTGTCACAATTTCAAAGTAACCAGGATTAGTACACTGGAACGTTTTACTTAAATTACTTGGATATGCAAGTCAAACTAAATCTTATAAATTAATATTGTCTGAAGTAAAGGATTTAACTGTCAATTGTTATAGCGACACTGACTTTGCAGCTAATCGAGATGATCGCATTTCAGTGGGAGGTTTAATTCTACTTATTGATCATTCACCTATAATCTGGAAAACTTTTAAACAACGTTGTGTTAGTTTATCCACAATGGAAAGTGAATATGTATCACTATGCGAATCGCGCGGCTAAAGAATTGGTATGGATCATTCGAATTTTAAAAGAACTTGAAAATTTAAATATTATTGAAACTAATGTAAATAGTTCTTTATTGTGACAATCAAGCTGCAATTGATTCTCTAAATCCCCTATAGAAAATTCACGCTCTAAACATATTGATATTAAATTTCATTTTATAAAAAATCTAGTTTTTGAGAAACTTTTCATTCTCAAGTATGTAAATACAAAACTGAATTTTGCCGACATTTTTACAAAACCTTTGTCTAAAAGCAATTTAATTAAATTATTACAGAAATTTTTGAGTTAAAATTTTTGCATTCCTAATGTATTTAATATACACGCTGGTAAACATTGAGAAAAAAATTTTTTCCCATGTTTAGATAGCGGGATTTTTCTTGGATTTTCTAAATGTTTTTCTTCTATTTTTCATGTAATACTGCCCGTCGATGTACGGATATGAAGCGTCCACGAGGATGACTCCTTTCATCGAGCGAAGTTTCAAAAGGATACGTGCGACCTCTTATAAAAGTCTGGAAAGAGGTAACATTGAAAAATGCCAGAGTGCTCCAAGGTCTCAATCGACTCGCTGGAAGATGCTTCTTCGTTCGTTTGTTTATTATTTAAGTATTTAAGGAATTTTGAAACTTATGTAAATTTGTCAATATAGCGTCACATGAGGTGAATCTAAAATTCGAAGTTGTATTTTAGAAGTACGCGAGAGGCGGGCCATTGTTAGAAAAATTTAATTCTCTCGTACTTCAAGTAGAATCCTACTCATTTTTAGGTTATCTAAAATCAACTTAACCACTTTGATCTCCACCCGGCACTTCATTTGACGACTATATTGGCATCTAATCTAATTTAAATTTAATCGAAATCTAATGATTTCGTCATGTTATCTGTATCGTATATAAGCGTTGTAAATAAAATTTGTACGATATGCTTTTACTAAAGGTGTCAACCTTTACTACTGTTGCTCTCTGTCTTTGATCATCATGGATGATGACAAAATCACCCGCCCTTGTTGGCTATAACCGCTGCTACATGTCTCGGCATAGGATCAAAGAGGCTTTGGATGTATTCTTAGGGCACAGCAGTCCATGCGGCTTCCACATATTGCCAAAGTTGATCTGGTGCAGCAGTGGGTGGTGTACCTCGGGCCAGTCGTTGTGCATTCATGGATCACGCGTTTTTGATTGGTGATAAAACGGAAGAACAAGCATCCCAAGGAAACAATTCAATCTGATGTAAAGAACACTTGAACATTGCTTGTCACGCATTATTCTGTCGGAATATGGCTGATGGCAGGCGTTGAATGTACTGGTGGACCACGGGCTCCACCACCTCAGAGATGTAGTGATGGCTGTTCAGTGTACCGGCAATACGTACTAGAGGGGTGCGGCAGTGAAATCCAGTACCACCCCCAAACCATGATACCGGTTGTGGCAATGCATAACGCAACAGTTTAGTAGCCTGTCTCCAAACTTGAATTTGACCATCATGATATTGTACGCAGAAGCGGGATTCATCGGTAAACACAATGTCGTTCCATTCTGTTGTCCATCGTTCATCGCACCACAGGCGTCTCAAACTCCTGTAATTTCCCAGTCAAGGGTAAACGAAGCAATGGACACCTTACGGACTTTCCACTCTCTGGCAAAAGGCGTTGAATGGTACGAGCGGATTCCAAATGATGCGTGACAGACTGAATCTGTTGTACTTCGGCTCGTGATGTGGCTGAGCGATCCATCACTGTCATGTGCACACTCCACCTGTCGTCACGGGCAATGGTGCAATGAGGTGAGTGCGATCGATCAGCATCGTCTATCGTTTCCTTCTATATTTCCGTCGTGTTTTTTTTATGTGTAACATCTTTACTCTCGGTTGTTGGAGTGATTTCGTGAAAAGGGACGGAAATGCGTAAGAAGTCGGGGGACGCGCGCGCTGTTTGTTTTGACCAATTCAGCGCCTTGGGGTGTCTCTTCGCTAGCCTCGTCTGGGGGTCCAACTGTAGTAGCAATTAAGACGCCCGCCTACCGCACATACCAGCAAGTCTTATTAGACTTCATTCAGAATAAACTTATGATTCTTACGCTCAATTGTCAAAGTCTCAGGGCTCGTTGTGTGTGAAATCTGAGGATATATTTATATATGTGTAAACTATATATATTAATAATTATATTTCCTGGTAAGCGTCTGACAAAGCTCATCATTCTTAAAAAAAATAGGAGTAAGTAATATGGAATTATTTGAATAAAAATTTAAGGGCTTATCATTTTCATACTTTGAGGTTAATTCCTGTCACTGTCAATATAATATTTTTAATTGTGATTAAAAAAGATTTCTCGATTAAAAAAAATAACTAATTAAGTAAACGGGTATTTTTGATTTTCTCTAATATTTCTAATTTTTAAGCATGCGCTTGACGGTGTCTCATCGCTAGCCTCGTCTGGGGGTCCAACTGTAGTAGCCATTAAGACGCCCGCCTACCGCACATACCAGCAAGTCTTGTCATTTTGGTGGTCGCATACATTTCTCCGAATCAAAGAGTTTAAAAAATTAGATTTCCAGCATTTTGTACTTTTACCGTATACCAAAGGTGGTTCTGCTCTTTTTTTTAAAAAAAAACTATCACTCGCTTCCCATGATTTTGAGTGGTGATTTTAACGTTAAATTCAGTTTGCCAGAAGCTGAGCCACTCATAGCTTTTCTGAAAGATGATGTCAAGCTCGAAATGAACATTAATCGAAATGTTTTGACAACTAACTGTGGTACTGTTATTGACGCCATTTTTGAATGATTTTTAAATACTTTAAAATCACAAGTATATGTGTCATACTTTAGTTTTCATAAATCTATTGTCTCCGCTCTTCCCCAAATTGAACAATAATAAATATTTTTGATAAATAAAGTATAGTTTAAAAAACTAAAAAACACGCTTTTATACTGAATCGAACTAAAAAGTAAAAAAAAATAATTCTTAATATAAGAATAAAATGATTAACGAGAAAATAAATGTCATTGGGGTAAAGCGTGGGTATAAATGTATCAATTGTTATAATTTCTATTCCGAAAAGCTGAATTAGTGTAAAAATGTAGTACAAAGCACCCCATGCTTTTACCACAATGACATTAATTTTCTCGTTAATCATTTTATTCTTATATTAAGAATTATTTTTTTACTTTTTAGTTCGATTCAGTATAAAAGCGTGTTTTTTAGCTTTTTTAAACTATGATTTTTCATTTTCAGAAAAATGTTTATATTATGGTAAGTAATTTCTAACACCCACCCACCCTCCACTTTCTCAGATACAGAACACTTTTTTTGTTTTATTTCTATTAATCACAAGTGTATTTTATAGTTGCATATAATTAGCTTTAAATTCAAAACACTCGCCTTAGGGTTACATCTTATTCTTTTATTCGCTAAATTTGAAATTTGTCGCCAAATCTGGGAAGGATGTATGAAATTAGTCGCCATTTCTGAAAATGGTATATGGAACAAGTCGCCAAATTTAAAAATGATATATGCAATAAGGCGCCAAATCTGGAAGTGGTATAAGGAATTGTCGCCAAATCTGATTATCCTTATTCCTGACGATCCTGAATAGGACAATGGAACAAAATTATAAAATTATTGTATTGTCATCGGTCCTTGACAAGTGTGCGAAATTTCGAATGAATCTGATATTTTTAAGGGGGTAAAAATCGAGTTCTAAGATTCCGTTACATGCAAGTGAAACTTATAAAAGCGTGTTAAAAACTGCACATTACTCCTTGTGTTAATTAAATAAAATTTTCATTAAAGATATAATTATTCGATAGAAAATTATTTCCAGTCATAACCGATTCGTTTCTTTCAGGATTAAAGTCACTATTGCGTATTTACCATGATAACTAGTCAGATGTTACACATCATATGCGACTACTGTAAGACTCGTTTTTTTTTTTTTTTTTTTTTTTTTTTTTTTTTTTTTGTACCGAAATTATACCAAAAATTATTCCGAAATCAGACGGCTCGTTTATTTCGCTACGACACGAAAAACTTTTTTAATATAAAATAACGATATTTTGTATATTTTGTGGTTTTATCTAAAATGAATCAATTTTAATGCGTTTCCACGGGTAGAATGTTTCAATTGTTCTCTGTATCTCGTTCTCAATCAAGCCTACGTCTTGAAATGGTGCATACTTTGCTTTCTTAAACCCAGTAATAAAAAATCGGATTCCCAAAACTTGTCTAACGATTTTCTGAAAATTACTTGAACATTTAATAACTTCGAAATTTCTGAAAATAATCCTATGAAAAAAAATTTCCGTGTGTCAAGCTTTATTTTTCATGCTTCGACCGAATACTGAAAAATTTACTACAGTAGCAATTAATGTTAGTAATACAATGCGTCATCCATCAGCAACATGCTGAAAACCTAAATGACATATTGCATGTGAATCTCTTCAATTTGTCAATATGGTACATATGCGGTCATTTCAGCGAAGAAAATGACGAGAATATTCATCAATAACTCATTCACACTAACAAAGAGAGAAAGAATAATTTTCTTAGTAAAAATTTTTTTATGCAACTTGTTTTTATATCCATTTTTATGCATTGTCATCCACTTCTGAGCTATATACCAAATTTCAAGTCTGTAGCTTATCGGGAGGTTAATTTAAAATCAACTACAAAATTCCACTCGGACCGACAGGAAAGCTAGTTAATAAAAATATAATGAAAGAAAAACTTGGCATTATTTTCCTTGGAGATTTAAGATTGAACCTGATTAAATTGATACTGAATGTTGAAAAATTGCTATCCCTTTAAAACCCAGCCCGAAAGTTCGTGCAGGTACATTCCACGTTTCAAGGGAGTAGAAAACAAGGGCAGTTTTTTTTCCAATACCATTGGGGTCAGTAGAGTGTTAGTAACGAGAAAAATGTAGTATTTAAAGATAAGAATATTTTAGGCCTTAAAGGGGATAAGAATGTCTTACCCGCACATTGTGCGATCTGGGTCAAAAGGGTTATAAAATCATTAGATTCCTCTCTCGTATCAAAGGTTTTTTTTTTTTTTTGCTTGGTTATCTATACAAATAAATAAAATTGAAGTGTCTGTTTGTAATTTCAAATTAGCACCTTTTTACTAAATGCATTTAAAGGTATATACCGTACTTGTATCAAAAAATCAATTTTTAAAATTTTTGTCTGTCTGTTTGTCCGGCTAATCTCGGGAAATTCTGGTCCGATTTTAAAAATTCTTTCACCAATGGAAAGCTACATTATCAGCGAGTGACATAAAATATATTTTATCTCCATATTCCTACGGGAACGGGAATTATGTGGGTAAAACGTTGACGTTGCTTACTCCCCGCCAAGTTGGAGCAAAATTATGCATTTGATCAATAATGGAAATTTTAATAAAAATTTTCTCACATTTCTAGCAAATAACAAACAAAGTGTAATTTAGCATCTTAACAAAAAGCAATTTTTAAATGGTTTTTTTATTAAACGTCTAACGTTTATTGCGTTACGTTTGTTAAATGTCAAACTCAAACTTTGAGAAATATCGCCAAATTGGCTAAGAAGCTCTCTATTCCGACAATCTCAGATATTTTAATGCAAATTTCCCCCCTCTTTTTAAAGAGAGAAACTAAATAAAGTTTTAGCGAATTGCGTGCGCGTGATATTGAAATTCCTATGATAATATTAATTGACAGTTTCATAAAAAGTTTTGATTACTTTAGTAGTTTTGATTAGTTTTGAAAGTATTTATTACTTTGAATTTTTGGAATAAGTACAAAGACTACATGGCGGAAGATATTTTGCTACGAAAACCAATCAAATATGCCTTTCAATGAACACATCTATAACGAAACGCAATAAAGGTTTTCGGAATGGTTAGAAGAAAGCTACATGATTTTGGAATGATTAGCCCTAGACGTGTCGACGGAAATGGCTTCGATATTGAAATTACTTGAAAAAATTAAACTACAAATTCATAGCGTTGCAACATCAAGTAACAGAATTTATCCCTCAATTAACTCCAGAACGAAGTCACGTTTTCCAACAAGTGTTACGCAAAATAGAATCCGGCAGTAGTGCACTCTTTTTTTTTCTCGAAGCCTCTGGAGGAACAGGAAAAACGTTTTTGCTAAACTTATTAATGACCATCAGAAAAACCTAGAAGATAGCAGTTGCTATGCCTTCTTCTGGTATATCCGTGATTTTACTGACCAACGGTCATACTGCACATTCCGTTTTAAAATTATCGCTTAATCTTGCATTTGAAGATTCCCTCATCTGAAATTTAAGAAAAAAAATAGCTCTCAAGGCAGGATGCGTCTACAATGTAATCTTTTAGTGTGGATTGAAAGTACGATGTCTCACAAGAAAGCTATAGAAGCGTTAAATCGGACTCTTCAGGATTTACGAGATAGTACAGATATTTTAGGAGGAATGGTAGCTTTATTATATATTGGCTGGTGAATTCAAGCTTATGGGGAAATTTGAAAAATTCAGTCTGAAAACGAATATGAGAGTGTATCATCATAATGACGTAGATTCGGAACATTATGCAGAGACGCAATTAAAAATCGGTTATGGTTTTCGGCTGGATTTTTTATTTTACTTTCAGAGAATTTTGTAATGTAGAAGAAAATAATGTAAATCTCATTGCTCAAATTTACCCGGGCTTGCAACAAAATTTAATTTGGGATCAGTGGTTGCGCGCAAGATCAATATTGGCGCATAACAATGACAATGTCCATAAAATCAACATTGAATATTTAAACGACGTGCGGGGAGGGGGAGAATTGAAGAAATATTTATCAATGAATACAATCATGGATAAAGAACAAAGTACTTCATATCCCACAGAGTTCTTAAATTCACTTGAACTTTCGGGTGTACCCTCACACAAACTTCAATTAAAACTAAATGTACCAGTTATGCAAAATCTCGATGCTCCTCGACTATGTAAAGGAACGAGGCCTTGGATCACAAAACTGATGCAGAATATACTTTGTGCCAATATTTGAACATATGTCATGAAAAGGGATAATATTATCATACCGAATTCCAAGTATTCCCACTGACCTACCATTTCAATTCAAAACAAGTTCAATTTCCAGTTTTACTGTTGCTATTAACAAAGCTAACATTTCAGGTAGCAGGGTGCATTTTGAAAAGCAATGTTTTTCCCATGGCCAACTATATGTAGCCTAATAGGTGTGTCCAATGCCCAAATCTTCACATATTTGCAACTGACGGAAGAACATATAATATGGTATACAGTAGCATCTTAGAATAATATTCTGTTTTGAGCTCTTTTAAAGAGGAATTATATATTAAACGTAGATACTTTCGATTTTTAAAAATATTAAGAGTTTAAGTTATTGAATATTTGTTGTTAATTATTATAATAAATTACGTTTTCAGTTTTTTTAACTAAGCTCAATTTTATAATTTTTAAATTTTATTCGTTCCAGTCAAGCAAAAAAAATTACCATATTATATTATTTACTTTCTAATGATAATAATTTTGACTTTGACAGTTATTTAAAGACATCAACGCGAGCGGAACCCGTGTCAGTGTTTGTCCGCGATGGACGCAAAACTACTCAACCGATCATAATATAATTTTGCATACTGTGTGTCATTTCGTCCAATTTAGAAAATAGAATGGTTTTTATTTCAATTAATGTCACCAATAAGTTTTTTATTGCCGGAAATGTGAAGAATCCGGAAAACACATTGCCAGATTTTGCGATATTCCCTTAAGGCAATAATCGCAAAATGTGGCAATGCTCATGTGTCTGTGGAGGCAGATATTGCAAACCAAAATGCACGAAAATTAAGTGCCTGGCGTATTTAGGAGTGTGGAATCCAATTTTGAGGCAGTTTCCAAAAATTACCGTAACTTTTCCAGATAAAGCCGGCCGGCCGTATTTTAGACACACCATAACAGGGGCTTACATTAGAAGCCTTGAATTGTGAAAACTTGGACACTCGCGTACTTCAAAATGGATAATCCGAATATGTTATTCAATCTGAGAAATAACACTAACTTTGCCGGATAATTCAGGATGACTGTCTTTTACGCAAACCGGGGCAGGAGCTCACCCTTAAAATCTTGGCGTGGGAAAAGTGTATTCCTGTTGTAATTTGAGATGGTTTAAGCGAGTCTGAAATGTGAATATAGAAATTCCTGTATTTTTGCCAGATAATGCCGGGGGATCGGAATATTCTCGGACAGCAGTACCAGCCTAACTTGCCGACGTAGAGACGCAAAAACAAGGTCTTGATTGTATTTCGGAACTACCGATCCGAATATTCTCAATCCAATTCAAAATAATCTCATAGCT
Organism: Trichonephila clavata; assembly: GCA_019973975.1. Lineage (NCBI taxonomy): Eukaryota > Metazoa > Arthropoda > Arachnida > Araneae > Nephilidae > Trichonephila > Trichonephila clavata. The sequence goes on from BMAO01037251.1 coordinate 23,981, forward strand.
ACGTCAAATAATGCCAGACGAAAGTATTTTGCACGAACTGTGGAAGGGGCTTGCTTTAAAATTCTTGAGGAAAGAGAAATGCTTTCCTGGTGTTTTTCTGGATGGGAAACAAGAATAATCTGAAATCGGATTTTAGAAACTCCCGTAACTTTGCTGGATAATGCCGGCCGACCCTAATGTCCCCCTTCAGAGACTGAACTTTCAGGAGCAGGGGCGTCGAAAGTGGGCACCGAGTTCTTCTCAGGGTGGGAAAGAGAATCTGGATACGGATTTCAAAATCTTCCATAAATTTTCTGGATATTGCTGGAATGAGGTCAAATGGCTTTGTGTTCGAGTTCCACACCTCCGGATTTTCATTCCCTATAGCAACTAAACTTTCAGGTGCAGTCGTGCGAAAATATGATTGCAATAGGAAATTGAATCTTCGGGCATTGTTGTCACTGTGTTAGATGGTGGAAAAACTGCACATTCCTCATCAGCTGCCATTGGACATTCATAAAATACAAGATGCAATGTGTACTATTGAAAAAAAGAGTGAACTGGCTAGAGTATTGACAATGAATTCAATCATGATAAGGGATAAGTGTACCATGACCCATAAACATTCACTCAAAGCATTACATAGAGCTTTGCAAGATTTAAATGGAAACGAGAGAATATTCGGTGTTGCTGTTGTATTACTGTCTGGTGATTTCCGACAGACATTAACAGCCATTACACGCTCTGCTTTAGCTCACGAGATTAACGCCTGTTTAAAACAATAGTTTTTATGTCGAAATAAGGAAACACTTCGACTGATCATAAACACGCGATTGCATTTGCAAGATGATCAATCTGAGCAAATATTTCCTAACCAACTACTGAATATTGGAAACGGTGAAGTAGAACTTCATTATAATACATAATGCATGAAATAACCAGACGATTTCTGTAATAATCTTTAGTGAAGTGTCTTTCCGGACATACTGTATAATTATCTAGATAATTATTGCCTTTGTAATCCTGTTACTTAATCAGAAAAACTGTTGATATTGTGACGAAATAAATTTCCAGACACAGGGTTGTTGCCAGTTGATCCAACTCCTTTTAAACCAATCTACACTATTGTTGATGAAAACAAAACCGTAAATTATCCAACCGAGTTTTTGAATTATCTAGATGTATCAGGAATGTCACCATATAATCTTTGGTTGGCTCCCTGGTTATTAACTGCTTAACTTAAATTCACCTAGATAATGCAACGGTGCACGTTTCATCTTCAAAAGAATCATACCGGGAACTTCTTAAAGCAAACATTTTGACAGTAAAGTTTGAACGAAAATTCGGTTCTGCTACTACGGAATCTGTTGCCACGTATTCCACTGATACCATCAGAATCTCTAATACCATTCAAAAGGCTTCAATTCCCGATTCGTTTGGCTTTCGTGATGACCATAAAGTAATTAGAAACCCGAACAATATTCATTTGATACTTAGACTTAGAAAATCCATGTTTCTCGAAAGGGCAACTATATGTTACATGCTCATGTGTGCTGAAACCGTTGAATCTATTTGAGATATTAAAATACGGGTTACCAAAAGATATTCTGCACCGATTAGCGATTAGTTGTATAATTATTATTTGTTGTTATACTTTAAAATGATAAAAATAATTTTCAAAATTGCAAAGAATTAAGGTTATATATTCACCACATTTATAATATTAAATCTTCATATGTTGTTACTTAACGACTTCGTTAGTAATTCATGCATCATACTACACTCAAAAAGGAGATTAATGAAATGCAAAATTAAAATAATTTATTGTCTTATACTTCATTTCAACCCTCAAAAATTATAAACGAAGATTAATTTGACTGCATCGAATAACTTAGAATAATATTGAACTAACGTATTAAGACAAAGCCACAGCAACGCGGGGCCGGGTCAGCTAGTTTATATACCCTGTTGGCCACCATAAATGCAACACCAAGAAAGACAAGAGATAGCACAACAAAATTTATTTTGTAGATAACATGTTAACCAAGTATGAAATGATTAAATTTATAGATTTCTGTGAAGTGTGGTTCCTGCCAGAATCAGTAGCCGCCATTGTTGGAGATCACCGCTGCCACACACCTCGGCATTGATTCAAAGAGACTTTGGATGTGTTCTTGGGGTAAAGCATACCAAGCAGCTTCCGCACGTTGCCAAAGTTGATCTGGTGTGGCAGCTGGGGATGTAATCTGGGTCAATCGTTGAGCAACCATGGACCGCATGTTTTCTATCGGTGAAAGATCCGGAGTGCAAGCCGGCCAGGGAAAGAATTCAATCTGGTGATTGATGAAGAACCTATGGACAATGCGTGCTACGTGTGGTCGCGCATTATCCTGTTGAAATATGGCTGTGGCCAAGCCCTGAAGGTAAGGAAGGACAACTGGCTCCAACATCTCGGAGATGTAGTGCTCGCTGTTTAAAGTACCGGCAATGCGTACTAGACGAGTGCGAGAGTGATATCCAATACCGCACCGTGCCATAATACCCAGTGCAGGACCAGTGTGGCGGTGCATAACGCAGCTGTTCAGCATCCTCTCTCCACGGTGTCTCCAGACTCGAATCCGACCATCGTGGTGTTGCGGACAGATGCGTGACTCGTCAGTAAAGACAACTTCATTCCATTCTGCCGCCCACATCTTTCTTTCATCGCACCACTAGCGGCGGAGACGTCTGTGGTTCTGCATCAAGGGTAGACCAAGCAATGGACGTCTTGCGGACAGACCACTCTGCTGTAAACGTTGTCGAATGGTACGCGCAGACACTGAATGATGCGTTACAGACTCAATGTGCTGTGCTATGGTTCGTGATGTGACTGAGCGATCCATCACTGCCATGCGCACAATTTGCCTGTTCTCACATGAAGTGGTGCACTGAGGTGGATGCGATCGACCACGTCGGTCCGTCGTACCCTCCTGCATCCAACGGTCACATATCCGCATTACAGTTGTTTGGTTTCGTCCAACACGACTACCGATTTCCCTGAAAGATAATCCACAATCTCGGTAGGCCACTATCCTTCCTCTGTCGAACTCGGATACTTGATCAAAAGCTGATCGCTGACTTCTACCAGACATAACTGATCGTTTTTTGAAAAAAAAACCGCAAGAAAAACACAATTGCCGAACATGAAATCGTCGAAATCTCCAAGCCTTAAATAGCGCTTTGAGGTGGCGCCACAGGCGTGCGTGATGTGTGTCTGCTCTGAAATTCTAATCATTTGCATATCTCAGCTCCGCTAATGCATGTAGTAAATTTCATGTTATTTGCGTGCTTCCTTCAGGGTGTTACATTTACGGTGGCCAGCAGTGTATATATAAGCAGCATATATTTATAAAACATCATGAAATACCCAGCTAAGCGGGTGGGTAACTGCTTGTTAAATATATGTCAAATATGCGAAATTGTCTAGAGGGGCGGCCCATTAGGCCTTCACATGGGGGGTGACCGACACCCTAGGATAGGCCCTGGAAATAACTTAGTGAATCAAAACAATTTTATTTTTTTGGAAATTGTTTTATTTTGGGATTAATATATTACTTGAATTATGTCTGAAATTTGAAGCAAGGAAATTTAGACTATCAGATAAGTTCTTTTAAAGGGCTATACCTCGAGGTCATGAAAAGTCGATGAAATTTTTGTTCGCTACTGTCTTGCAAGCTCTGTAGCTAATAAGAAAATTTGTTTCAGATACCGAATCATTAAATTTAAATTTGGATATTTTCTTCTTTAATACTATCTTTTAAAAGATCTGGAATCGATGAAACCATTTTTTTGAAGTATCATTTCACTGTAAATTTTCATAGCTTCATAATTTTTCTCTGATTAAAAAAAAAAGAATTTTAAAAAACTCAAAATTTTATTTGAGTTTTCACTAATTTTTTTTAATAAAATAACATTTTATTCCTAAGTAAATTTAAATGTTTTAATCGTAATCAGGCCGGCAGACAAATTCAACAAAACGTAAACAAATTTGCAAAGAATACGTATATGAGAGAATTTTATGTGTTAAACAGCTGTGTGGTTTCGTTTTAGATTTGTTAAAACAATGGATGCATTTGCAATATTATTAAATGCTTGCATTTTAGGGATTGTATATGGCTTTGCTGAAGAATCTAAAATGATCGATGAGGTGAAAGAGTTTGACAATATTTTAAAAGAAGAAAATGCTCTTGCTGTATTATTTACTCAAGCATGTTGTATTTGCACCGAGTGTGTTGAAGCTGAAGTGTTGTTGGGAGGTATGAGTAAAGAGTTGGAAGATAATTTAGCTATTCTGGTCTTGAGAGTAAAAGAGCAAGCTCTAAAATCCCGATACGGAATTAAAAAGGTCCCTGCCTTAGCTTTCATCCGAGATAATAAAACGGCTATATACGATGGGCAGTTTGAATTCGACGCGTTGTACTATTGGATGCAAGATAATAGGCAGCCATTAACAGTTGATTTGGATGATTCAAATTTCGAGCATCTGACACAAGCTGCAACTGGAGCTACAACTGGTGATTGGTTAGTCGTTTTCCATGATGGTACTTGTTGTAAAAACAGAGAACTGATACATTTAGAAGATGCTGGAATAAAGTTGCGGGGCAGAGTCAATGTAGCAAGCCTAGACACACGCATTGCTCCAGAAACAGTCAAACGTTTTAAGGTGTCATCTTGTCCTCATGTTATATTTTTCCGACATCAAAAGTTGTATCGTTTCAGTTTGCCAGATATTACGTCTAAGACACTGAGAAAGTTTTCAGAAGGTTTCTACAAGAATTCCAAAGCTGAAGTTGTTCCATTGCCAGCATCCTTTTTTGATAAACTTACTGATAAAACAGTCGAGTTTATAGATCAGCATCAATTAACTCTAATAATTGTATTAGTTGGGACGACTGCTTGTACAGCCCTTTATCTTATTTATACTTTAGTAAAACCTAATCCTCATAAAAAGACTGAATGAAAATATATTTTAATTTGAAGAGTTTGGTGCTCATAATTGTATAATCATTAGTTTCTAAATCATCAAAAAGCATTCCATTGATTTTTATACTGTAATTTTTATATCCATAATGGATAATTTGTTTTGGAACTTTTACAAAATATTTGTAAATATATTTTTATAATTTTTTGAGTTTTTTCCTATAAAGAAATTATATACAAACAAAATTTTGTAATTTAGAACATTAAAATTTTCCTTAATTAATTTTTGATTTGAATTAATGATCTGCATTATGTGAGGAAAATTATTTTGCATCCAATACTCTTTAATAAAAATTATGAAAAATATTTGTCTAATCATTTATTAAAAAATTATTTATTGTGCGAGTATGTAAAATTTGTTTCAACTTTGCAAAACATATTTTATGTCTGAATGCTTAGTTTTAATGTAGGATTTAATTTTAAAATGGTGATTGAAATTATGTCTGTGTGGAAAATGCATTTATTTTTAGTAATAAATATGTGAGTATTCAGTTATTTTATTGAATGTTTAAGCTTGTTAAATTTTTTTAACCCAAAGCTTTTCTGCCTTTAATTTGTGAACCAATCTTTATTTGCGTCTGTGATACTTTTTAAATTATATATCCCTTATGAAAGTTTATATATCTGTTCATTTTCGTTAAGAAAAGTCATTCCATCCTAATTGATGTAGTAGGTAGATATTCTGAGAATTAAAAAAAAATATGAGTTATGATTAAAACATAAAATAGGATCTCAATATATTCTATGTATTTTTGTGGCCAAAAATCAGATCTTAATTAGTGAATGCACATATATGGAAGATTCAAAATTTTTATTTCAAGATAAAGAAATTAAATTGAAAGTAATATGTAAAACTAATTTTGATTAAATTAATGCCACTTTAGGTATTAAAGCGAGCTAATTGTGATTATTTTATAATTTCAATCTATTATTAACTGATAATTAACTGTTATTTTTTATCAAGGACTTTTTAAAGTCTCCTTGAATTTGATGGGAAAACCTATTCTTCAAAATCTTTTGATGATGAAGCTTGCTATTGCGATTCCATCATAAAATATTTAATTCCTTCATACTTTATTTTAACAGATGTAGAGATATCAGAGACTTTAGATTCAATGGTCTGGTGAAATAATTTATAAAAATTTTTTAGAATCAACTCTGTGTTAGCTTAGTTATATGTCTGTATGTGTTGGTCTTTGTATTGATGTGGAAGAGTCATGTATTTATGAATGTTATAAAATCCTTCTGTATGTTGAGAGTATTACAAGTAAAATGATGTGTCTTGAAAAAAATGTCTTGTCTCTGTGTCAGTATATGAAGTACAAAAACATAAATTGTTTCTGATTCTTTTAAAATTTATTAAAATCCTTTCCTGAAAATTTGTTGTGTGTTTTATTGCTTAAGACACTGATTTCTTTTTACATTCTGAAACAGCTTTAATTTTTCAGGAAGGAGGGAGGTTGTGTATTGTTTCTTATTTTGATGACAAAATTTATCGAATTGAATAATTTTATTCATATGAAGTTTATTATAATGATAATTATAGCTATAATTGAAAGTGGTAGTCTTGCATCACATTCAATAATATAAATAGAACTAAAATCATTTCATTAATTGTGTTGATTTGAGTTCTACCTATTGATCTTGAGTAACAAAAACTAAATTGGACATAAAAAAAATTAATTTTTAAATATAGCTGCAGGAATGCTCCAATTTTAAAATGTGACATACAACGATTTAAGCAATCCTAATCCACAATCTTGAAAGTTATTAATTATTAAGTCAAAAATTATATAGTTTGTTTTCTAGCTTTTATGTTCCAAATTTTCTAGAGAAGCATTTTTGAAATCAAGTTTTGTATAGATAATACAGTTGGACCTCCATTTTAGGAACTTTTTCCTGGAACCAAGAATATGAAGTATGTTGAAAATAAGTAACGAATTTTCCACATAAACATTTTTTACGATTTAGCGAAGAAGTCTGACTGTAGTTATAACAAATTTCTTAAAAAGTACATGAGAAGCTTAACGAAGGTAAAGACAATATCATATTAAATAAAACCAGATTCTACCATTATTCATATGAATTATAAATAAGAGGCCTCGTTTTTTTCCTTCTAATTCAGTTATCGAGTCGTATTTAACTGTGCAGTTTTAGTTGTATATAAGGACCTCAGATTTGGATTTCTAACAAGATTTAAAATAAAAATTGAAATCCAGAGAAAAAATACCACAAAATTTTTCTTTATCTACAATTTTCTAATTTTAAAAAAAGTCCTTTTTCTGCTCTTACTCCCTTGAGACATAATATATTATATTCCACTAGTCACTTCAAAAATCTTTTAAAGTATATCATGGCCTAAGAATTCATTCACAATTCAAATTACGAGATACTGTATGTTACTTACATTTCCAATTCTTTCTATTTTCATAATTTTAATAGTTCATATATATAGTCTGCATCAAAGTTTTTAGTAATAAATTAATTGCATATATATAATATTTATATTGTTTTATCCTATAAAAAACATAGATTATAAATTTTTTTTGCTTTTGATTCAATAAATCAAAATTATAAATATGCATTACATTTTTGTGTTAATTAAAAAAAAAATTTGGAGTAAAATTTCAAAATATATGATCTATTTAAATTGAAAACAATGAACAAATTTTTTATTATTCATGCAGCAGTAATTTTTCTCAAATTAATAAGTTCATTTAAGGTCTTTCATATATGAATTTTAGTTAACAATTTTTTCAAACATGGTTTATGTATTTATTAAAATTTAATGAACAGTACACATTTTGTGTGTGGTTTTATTATAAATATAATTTAAGAATTTAAATTACATTAAAGAATTATACTGCAAATTAATACCAATTATAGCTTAAGTATTAATTGTTCGGCTAATTATTTTATAATGTAACAATGTAAATACAAGCAAATAAAATGTTTAAATATGAAGTCTTACACTAAACAAATTAAGAAAACTGTAATTTTATAATTGCTAGTTTCAAGTAGTAAGTGTTGACTGGTTTACAGTGCAATATGATGACATGGAAAGGTGTAAGATTTTAGTCTTTTCAACGAATATAATTTTCCTAATTAAAGAAACAGGGGTTTTTAGAATTTAAAAGATAAATAGATTTTTAAAAAAATGACAATATGTATCTTGAAAGAAATCACACACAGACTTGGTTTTAATAATTTCTTTAGTAAATTATTGAGAGATTTTTTTTAAAATATTACTCATTTAATATAATTCTTTTTTTTAGAACAAAAGAAAAAAGAATATTTAACTATCAAGCAATAAAACCCTTGAATCCTATGCTAGGAAAACGCTTGATAATCTTTCTATTTTAAGAGTTGGTCATCTTTTGTGTAGCTAATTATCTACAGAATATGAATCTGGAAATGCTAGTTAACTATGAACTTTTGAATTTTACCTAATCCAAATTTGGAAATAGTAAGCCAGATATAGACAAACTGTATGAGATTATATAAGATAAAACTTTTTCATAAAATATCTCATTTATAATAAAAACTTCATCATAATGCATCTTTAAAGTAACAAACATTCAGAAATCATAAAATTAAATTTTGATATTCTATTTTGTGTGTGTGATTATTTTCAAAGATTTCGGATGAGGGGGATCATTTCCAAAATATTATAATGACAGAATTATAGTAATCTTCAATTCCTACATATTTTCACTACATTTGCTATGTTATTTGCAATGGAGTCTTATAAAAAGTTAATAAAGATATTCCAGCATTCAGCTGATTTCAGAAAGCTTTGTCATATTCAAATAGCATATTTGCGCGTCACATAAAAAAATAATTTTCTTCAACTTGCTTCATAAACAAAAAAAATTTCAGCCATTCATCTCTCTTATTTGATCTTTTTAAACTTACTTTTGTAATGCAAATTTAAAATTGTAAAAATTTTCTTACTTAAAAATCGATATTTTTTTCATAAATTTAGTAGAAACAAAATTAACTGAATTGTAAATTAAGTGTATATTAATGATACTAAATTGAGATACAATAACAATATGCAAGTGTGTACATAAATTTTTATTTCATTTTCTGAGCAAAATGATTTTATTATTGCTTTGTTGAAATATTTTTATGATTGGAATATTTTTTTTCATAATACAGTTTTCAATAATAAATGAAGAAAGACATTTTTCAGATATATCAAAACATAAATAGAAAACATTAAACTTTAACAGACTGCATATATTTAATCACTTGTACAATGTGAAATATGCTTATAAATTTATTTTATAAAACATTTGTAACACACAGCAAAAAAATTCGATAAAAACACGACAAATAAAAATAAATCAAAAATTTATTTAACATATAAATAAACACATATAAATAGATTACATTTCTGACATAATGTTTCATAACTTTGATGAACTACAACTCACTAAAAATTACTCTTACTTTATTAGAGTGCATAATTTCGTTAACAAAACACACAAAACATAACTTTGATTAAAATTTAAAAGAAAATGCTCAATGCCACACATATTTTTCTGTACTATTTAAAGCAATTGAAAAAATTATTAGTATATAAAATTTTTGTCTCCAATAAAGACAAATTTCAAATATTATAATCTGTTTTCACTCAAAGTTAATTAGATTGAAAGAAGTTGAATAAATAGTAAAAAACACATGAATGTACTGAATGCTATAAATTCCAATTTAAACAGAATCTCAAAACAATTTTTATTACTTTAAAAATTCACACTTAAAATAAAATGCAAGCTCACTCTGTAAGTATGCCACATATTAATTTCTATGGATATAAATTCTAAATGTTGTTTACAATTTTAAATTAAAGATACTATAACTTCAAGCAATTGACCTATAACAACACTTGCAGATAATGAAGTTTCCCAATAAAATTTAGTTTTTAAAAAATTCTAAAGTTGTATCGAAAAGAAACGAAATTCGTCACACATTTCATTTCATTATTACAAATTATATAAATAATAATACTTTCCCAAATATTACTAATTTATAAATATATAACTACAGATATATTTGACAGTTTATATATTAATACCTAGAAGTATATTTTAAGATTATAGAACATCAGATTACAGTATATAAATGGATCAATTTATAACTAGTTTTATACATTTTAATTTCTTGAGTAGTTTAAATTCTGTTTTATTTTGTCGCAATAATGAGATTGATTTTCTGTAAACATTGCAATCAACGATTTTCATTATTTTTTTCAAATTAAAAAGATAATAGAATTTTAAAAGTTATAAAACAATTATAATCTTTTACTGCACGTTTTTAGAAAACTAAAAAACATTTTTACATGTATTTGATTTAATACATTAATTAAATAATTTCATTAAAAACACAACTATAAACTAGAAAACACATTTTACTTGGAAAAACATACCAAAAAACACATTAATCAATCCATAAGTAATATAAAACGTATATTTTCACCATAATTGATTTACATTTGTAAAATAAATCAAGTATGAGCTACCCTATGAAGCAGGAGAAATGGTTATATTATAACCAGTATAGTGAAAACATTTATGTATGGGAAGGGAAGGCACTTATACATACATTTTCTATGTAAATGAGATTAGATATACTGGCCTTTTAATATATTGAGCATCTAAAGTGTCACGTTTAAATTCACTATACAGAATCCATTTTTTAAAAATTTTTTTACAACAGATGATAAAAAAACAACATGTGACACATTTTCAATTCTATATATATGTGTGAGCAATATTGAGTGAATAACTGTGCAGAATAAAAAAATATTTTACATTACAAAGGCACATTCATCCAAAACCTATTCAAGATCAGTTGAAATATTATAGTTCTCTCCATGAATTCTTAAAATTATTACTTTGTAATGAGTTATTTTTTTAAAAACAGAATGTGAAAGGTAAAAAATTTTATAACTGAAATCAGGAAAAAAAAAGAAAAGATTTTAGCATTTAAATATAATTACATTCATAAAAAGTTAATAAGTGTAATTTAATAACTTTAAATGGGAAATAATTTTAAATTACTTAATTTCTTAAAACTTCCCCTGTTTTACATTTATGAACAATTTCTTGTAAATAAAAAATTTATAACCTCCTTTTTCAATGAATAGAAAGTTCTATGGGGTGCAACTTCTTTTTGGTATTATTTAATACCAATATATACAAAAATAAAAATTGCAAAAAGTTGACTTTTTAATTCTATTTCTAAAATTACGACCTGCCTTTTTCCATATGCTAGATTTGCAAAAAGCAGAAAAAGTAGAGAGCAAAAAAATTATTCAATGCAAAGAAAAAATTAAATAAAAAAGTATGTTTGTTTAAGTACTTGACTAAAAAAAAGTTCATTATACTTAACTATATCCTCATTTTAACAGCATATATAAGGGAAGGAGGATTGAAATTTTTTAAAAATTAAAACTGAAAAATAAATCTAAAAGAAATAAGATTTATTTCATTGCTTTTCAGCAATTATTTATTGCAAATATTATGAGATCATCTGAAGTAAATTTCTAACTAAAATCTTCATGAACTTAAAAACTTTTTTTATTAGTATTTAAAAAACTTTTACAATTATAATGTTATCTTTGAACAGTTTCCAAATGAGCATACCTCCAGCTGTATCTATAGAAAATGCATGAATACATAGATATAGATACTTATAAATTCCTTGCTATGTAGCCTTACAGATAATAATAAAAATCTAATATATTAAAAAATACTTTTAAAAAATTAATGTTTCTGTCTAATAAGTGCAATAGCTTCTAAACTAAAACAGCATTGCATTTGTAACTAATTATTTTTTTTACAAAAGTAAAATTGTTAAATTTTATTATTATCATAAATTCAGCTACAGCCCTAAAATTGCTAATTTGGCAGTTTGCATGGTGAGCATTATTTTACATTTCTTAAATTAAACATGTTTAAAATAACAAAAGTGTATATTTTGTACTGAAATGAGTTAAGAGATAGTAAAGGTAAAGATATATTTTAATGCAGTCTACCTTCTTAATTTTTAGTTGATTTAATAATGCATTTCAATATATAAGAAAAAATATATAGCAGGTAGACATGAAAAATTATTATAGAGAACAAATAATGTTATCAAAGTATACAAATAAAATTAATTTTAACTAACTAGATTAATTATACTATATATTCTATATTATTATAGATTCTTTATTTAGCTGAACATTATTCTAAAAAAATAAAATTTATTTTTTATCCAAAAAAGAAAGAAAAAAGAATCTCGCACTTATCTTAAAAATATATTTTTGAAAAAGAAAAAAAAAAAAAAAAAATTATCATTATCAAAAATTTATACATTTACATATTTCAAGAATTACCTCAGTTTTGGTTCAAAAAACTTAAGAGTATTTGAAAAGTAAAAAACCCTCAAAATAACAATAAACATCTCAAGAATTAACAGAAAAATCATTATATTTCTTCATCTGCTGATTTCCCAATTTAAATCTGCATGGTGCAGGGAAAAAATAACCTTACTCCTAAATTAGTTTTTTCACTGCAAATCAATTAAAAGTAATTGCATTTATGTTGCTTAAACATCATATTTATACAGTTATGTTATGTCATAATTTGAACTGTATACCTGCTTTCTAACTACTTCATTTTAAAATTACAATTATTTAAACTAAGGATCACAAATTGCTTGCTGATTGACTACAATCAATATTGATGGATACCCTATGGATTACAGTATTCTTTCGCTAAAGATCAATACATAAATCATTTGTGACGATTCGAACAGAAATTATTAAAAATACTAAAAGTTTAAGGACTTTTCAAATTTGATTGTGCAATGAGATGGTACCCTAAGAATCTGATAGCATTTCTCTAATTCCTCTCATTACAATAATTTCCTTAAATAAAATAGTAGAAGTTAAAAAAATGGAGATTGATCATAACTTATATACAAAGTTATCCCAAAGTTTGGCTTTCAAAGAATTTTAAAAAAAGTTGAAGACTTATAAATCAAAGTAATTGAGCTATCTTCAAAGTTACATAAAGATGAAAACACACACAACAAATATAATATTAAGATATTAGCCTTCTAAAAATTTTTGTCAGAAAATATCATAAATATAAAATATTTTTTCCGAAACTGTTATGAATTTGAAGAAGCACTTTTAAGCAAACACAGGCATTTTTAATTACAAAATTTATCATGTTAACATTTTTGTAATAGATGAAAGTTTTAAAATAAAAAAATTCAGTGCTATTTTTTGCAATATGGATGAAAATACAAAGATAACTAATTATTGTCTACACATAATTCCCATTATATTAACAGTCTGAAGAAAACAAGAAAGCATATATAACAAATAAATATTTTGGGCATATAATGGACAAGTGGGAACAGTTATTTTTTTATAGTGAATGGTAGACTGTATTTACCTAGGTAAAAAAACAATACTGAGTTTTAATGGGAAAAAAATCCAAATTATAAAACTAAAAAAAAAAATTATTTTATATGAAATTTTAATCATAAAATAAAGATAATACTCATAAAATCTTCTTTTTTTTTTTTGTTACTTAACTTTTTCCAAGACATGGCATAGCATTGGTACAATATGTATTGAACAGAATGCTTTTTTTAACAGGACACACACAATCACTCTGACAAATACAAATGTTTTATACAGATACTGGAAGCATTAAGGAAGGTATATTTTACAATATCCCTTATTATTACGTTATTGGCACATTCAACACATACTTGTGCAATTTCACTCAAAGCAGAATGTTTGATTATATTTTACTGCTGCTATTAATGTTGAAAAAATATAAAAAATCTAACATTAAAATAAAGAACAACAATATAGATATAAAATATTGAATTTATAGAGCATATATTTAACAATAAAATAATTTGTTTAATCATTAAAAAAATATTATAATAGTTAAAATCACAACCTTTAACTCCAACAAAACAACAATAGTGATATGGAAATGAGAAATACACTTTCAATACCAGGCACTTCAATATAAATTGTACGCCATATTCTCACACGAAAAATCAATTGAAAAATACTTATTAATTATTGAAATTCTTTAGGCCCTTCTTTCTTGCAAAATCAGCAAAGTTTCTTGGGCACCCTGTTCGGCAATGCTACGATACTGCTCTATCTCATTCAAAACCTGTACAGATAATTAAATAAATTATAATGCTTAAGGGATAATTTAAGTAGGTATCTATTTCAGTCTTTTTAAAAACATTGTATACAGCAAACCATATGATATAAGTGCATTATAAAAATATGTAAATGAAGATTTTCAGCAAACAAAGTCAATACATTAATGTTACAAGTCTCTATGATAAAACATATTCATTAGATACATATCATGCCAAACACATGATTAAAAATTCCATTAATAAATTAGAATGATATAAAACCTGATTTTGTATAATATCTAAAAAATTATTTACTTAAAATTAAATGTATAAAGAAAAAGAATACCCTGTAAAGAAAATTGTGATTGGGGATTTTCTTTAATCAAGTAAACCAAGTGTAAGAATTAAAATATTTTAAGTGGACAAAGTTAAAAGCAGAACATTTAGTTAAAATGTGTCTAGCAGTGAGTTTATAAACACAATAATTACACATAAGAGAATCCTTACTCAGAAAAAGATGTCTGTATAAACCTCAATTGTCAAAATAACATCTTGGTTACTGGATGGATTTCCAATGAGAAATGATGGGTTTTATTGTAATTAAAATTAATTTATTTATTGTACTTAAATTGTAATGCATCTCCAGATACCACTAGTTTTACTAATGCTCTTGAACAATTCATACTTCTATAAAAAAGTATGTAACAAAAAACTTCAATATTTTCAGATTTCAAATTTTAAGTTCAGGTTATGGGGGGGGGGGGAATGCCAACCCTATTCCAATTAAACACATACACATATTCTTCTAAATAAAAATACGAGGAAATAAATTCAAAGCACATATATATTTACATGTTTTGAAGAATTATTTAAATATTATTTAAAAGGCAATGATAATTTATACATTATGATGGTCAAGTTTTAAAATAGAGATAAATTAAAATAGAAAAAAAACCAAGCATTACACAGTGTAACATTTATAAATATAAAGAGAGACATATTTGCCAATCATTATTAGTAATTTATGAAACTGGTTTAAATCTAGTTTGCAAAAAATACAAAAATATTCATATATTTACCCCTTTTCAACAATTTATCACCAAAGATTAATCATTAAAGAATTTACACATTAAGACAACTTATTTCATTTAAAAAATGACAGTGTTATTTTTGGAATCTATTTAATGTACAACACTTAAAAGTTTACTGAGTATTTTAATCTGTTAAACAAGCGTGCTATTTGTTTTATTTTTGTATAGAAGTAAATTTGTATGCAGCATTTGATCAATATGAATCTCCAGAACATGGCTCAAAATGAAACCAAGGCTATCATTTTTACAACCAGAAATACAAAATACTAACAAAAAATATTGAGAATGTCATCTTTAGCATGCAATTACATTATATTTCAATGAGGAATACTTTTATCTGCAGAGCACATGTCAAAAAAGTATTGGATGCGTGTAGAAAACTAGTTCAAAGAAGTCACAAAACATACACAAGAGCTTTAGAGTTTATTTATAGTTGGAGTGAAAACCTTATATTGATTAAGTTTTACCAAAAGCAACTAGGAATGGTGAGAAAATCGGAATACAGTAGAATAACTAAGGGAGATATGCTTTCTTGTATAGGCAGCAAAAAAAACAAGAAAAAATTGGTGACAGCAGTGAAAGTATTATTTTCAAGATGTAAAAATAATGCTCCCTCTCCAATAGAAATTTGGTGGAATTGGTTGTAAAATAGTGAATTTGTTCCTTACATGGTCTACTTTTCAGAGCCACCACATTAATGAACAAATAAAAAAAGAACATTAAAGAGTGATCAACATTTTTCTCAATTGTTGGAATGGGAATAAGACAGTAAAATTGAAAGAATAGGGTTTTTTATTGCAAATAACTAGAAAAATATAGTTTTATTGATCCTGAAATTAATATACATATTTTGATAGCAATGCACCTATGAAAAAGTGCAAAATTACAAAATAAAAAACATGAAACATGTATCTATTATCTTGAGTCCTACCTTGTGCAATTCTGGAGGAAAATACATAGGAGATGAAAAAGATAGATTTGATACCATCCTAAGGACAGTTTCCGGCTAAAGATTTTCTTGTGCAAGCAAATATTTGTACAAATTTGGTCAAAGCTGCCAATGGCATGCAGTTAATATATAAATAAGTTTTATTATATTTTGCTTCTAATATACATGTTTGTTATATCACAAGGCTGATGTAACTTAGTGGTTAAAGTTGCAAGTGAAAATGAAATCAAGTCCTGACTCCACAAAGATCCTGAGTGTAAAATATTAGAAGCTATTAAACGTTAAATGGAACTTAATTTCAAAGTGCTCATTCAGGGTGACAAATTTCTAATATAGAACAGTAAATTATCAGCTCAGGGGTTCATCTTATTGTCAGAGTGTTAGTTAATTACTAGTGCAATTAATCAAAATTACTAGGTGCAGTTTCACTATAGTTACTAAATATCTCTAGAACTCTCTCTATTCAGATCTAACCTGAACCTGATCATGTATTAATATATGCAAAGAAAAATTTTTGTTCAATTTAAAATGTAAAATAATTATAGTAACAGGTTCATTTTTTGTACCTTACAGCATTAACAATTAAGAAAATTTAAAATAAACTCAGAAAGTTTTGATAGTAAAAAAGTAAATGCTTGTACATAGTTAAGGGATCAAATTTGGTTTCCAGGTAAGCAACATCATTGAAAATGAGCATAAAATGAATATAATTTCTTTTGCTCATCCAAAAATTTAAATAAATATAAGAGTACTTACTCCATTTTTATATTTTTCATCCTTAATACCTTCAGCATTTATAATAACATTGTAATAGGCTCCATACACTCCTGTTTCTAAGCATTTTACTCCAACCTTGGAATGAAAATATTATGTAAATCATTCTATATTAATAAATTTTAGTGTACATGAGAATTGTTTATATATATATGTTAAGATGTAAAATAACAAAATAATGTATCTTATAATGACACTTTAAGAGAAAAAAATTTTTAAAACACTCTTGTAATTTTTAAATTACAATGTGTGTCATGTTATTCTTCAAATTAATCTTTCCATCAGCATACTTACGATAAACAAATTTTAATCATACTTATATGTATCATTAATTCATAAGATGAAATAATTTGAATTAATAGAATATACATAAACTGAAAAAAGAGCACTCAATACGTCATGTGTAAGAGCATAATTGCAGGAAATCAAATTGTCCAAGATCTATTCTCATTTCTAAGTTTAAAGAAATGTAAATTTTGAGCAAAGCATGAATCATTTATCGTTTATTTTAGCATCACTTGTACGTATGAAAAAATTCATTGAAATAGAAAAAAAATCGGTCTACAGAACTATTTTAAATACAGAAAAATGATAGATAAATTAAAAATTGTTAGAGAAGTATTACCTGAAGATCAGATTTTGTGCCAAAATTTCCTATTACAGCTAATTCTTTTAATGGATCCCAAAGTCTGCTTACAGATTTTGCTACAGACATTGGCACAGATATGGCTTTCTTTAAACCAGCTTCCATAGCCGTCTCTCGCCTGATAAAAAAATCACAATTTAAATATCAAATTTGCTACCTATTAAAAATATTTAATACATGAGCACATTAACAACAATAACAAAATATATTTTTAAATTATAATGATATAATGAGTAAAATTTAACTTACATTACTATATCTTCAGGAGTTTCTTTTGGCAATTTCAAAGCTGCCTATAATATCAAAAAAAAGTTTAAACTTTGAATTAGAAAATCCAGAGCATCTTGCAATACAATTTTTTTACATTCAATCAGTTAAGTAAAATAGCCCGAGAAGGAAGGTGGTTCAAAGAATATATATATATATTGGAGTTAGAGTCCAGGCCTTAATTTTTTAAGGATTCATCAGTAAAATATAGTGGAAAATTTAAAGTTCAGAAATGTGTTTTTAATCCACTCCACCCCCCCAAGTTTTTGTTGAAATTTATAATTTGTTTTATTAGATATGTATATTATTATCATTTCTAAAATATATAGCATTATTTTTGATAATTTATATAAAGAAAGGCAAATTGCAAGAACTCTAACTCATCTCTGTCATCTTACCACCAAATAAAAATAATTTCAAAGTGAAATATTTAATTTTACATATAATGTACCTGTATGTAAGCAGAATCAATAAAAGGTGAATTCAAACCAAATTTCCTATTTGTGATGAAGTGATATGTGGTATTTATCTGATGAATGATATGAATTAGCATTATTAATGACATTTTACACACAACAATACAACAGTAGAAGGTCTGATACATATATATTAATTATTCATGAAGCAAAATTATGTCAATAAAAATATCATAAAATATTCCATTTTGAAGACAGATTTCTGTGAAATTCCTCTGAAACTTTTCCTGCATTAATTTTTAATTAATCCTTTCTGGATCAAAGTCGTAAAAGAGTGTGTACAGCCTGGGCCGGAGGTTTCTTTCGCGGATGTCACTCACAGGCCAGACGGTTTATTGTAGTTAAGCTTAAATCCATGAAAACACCGAAATATTTGTTTAACCTTGTTCTGTAGGTTATACGAACAGTATGTGGTTTATTTATTTTGTTTTTAATACTTTATTTTCTTAAGTTAAGAGTATAATTTTTTAAACATTATACTGTCAGTACTTATTTATCACTCAATTACTCTTAACATGATACATTTGAAAATTATAAATATGTTTCTTAAAATTCTTTTTAGTTTAAATTTTTTTAAAACAGGGATCTACACTGAGTCCTATGTTACAATTCTTGCACTTATAATAAATCATCTGCTATTTAAGAGGTTTTTTTCAGGAATGTGAACAAACAAAAACTAAATTTTCTATTGTTGATGATCAAAGAGAGGCATTTTCTTTCAATATACTCAGCATACAGATGTCTGAAATATCATTATCATTAAATTTGCAATGAAAAGAACAATTTCAAAATATATTATTTGTCACTATTACTACACTCAGAGTCTTATTCAGAATCAATTTTGCATTATTTCTGCTATTCCAAGTTCCCTTACTCATTTTTGAAGTGTCAACCTTGTAACAGTAAAAAAAGAAAAATTTTGTTTACCAGATCTAATTATCCATTAAAAATTAGACTCCAAACGCAAGCCAAATGCTCATTGAAAATAAAACTCTCATCCTTACTATAAACAAATACCCTCTGCCACAGGTGGATTAAAATAGTTGGAGGTTCCTGGTGGTAAAAGGTTTGAGGCCCATGGGCTCAAGAGTCAAAAAGATAAAATAGTGAAAAGAGTCACTTATACTTTAAATTCTCAAAATAAAATGTATTGCTAATAATAAAACTCAATGACTAAGGAAAAATCTTAACTGTATCTAAAAAAATTAAAAACCTTACAAAAGAGCTTACAAATATTGCTATACAACTTTACTTCTTGATTTCTCTCTGGCAAATTCATCAATTATTTTTGCTGTATCTATTTTGTCCAAAACATCTTATGTTCTATATATAAATATGGTCATGTTGTGTTCAATTTGTCTTCTTTCCCATAGTGCTTCTTAAATAGTTTTAACACACTTTTTTAAAATTTATAAAGATCTCTCACATGATGCATTTGATAAGTATTGTTAAAAATGTTTTTAAAAGTATTTCTACATATTAGGATTTCTCTTGCAACCTGATAAATTTCTAATGGGGGTTTTCATTGTATCATTGTTTTCTTTTCCATTTCTTGTTTCAATTTATATCCTCAAAATTGAAAAATTAAATATCATCTTTGTAAGTTTCCTTTAATTTTTGTGTGTAGCTTTCTAATTTCATGTAATAACCTCTTGCCAAAAAATACAGCAAAGTGTTCTATAACAGTTTCATAAATCTAAGCTCTTCGGGATAGTTCTTGTCTTGCCCTATCACATATGATATAAAATAAATTTACTATGAAATTTTCCTTTCTTTCAAAATATCATAACTGACTTCTTTACTTTCACCCAAAATAATTTTTTTATTTTACTGCCTGCGAGCTTGTTTATCTTCCTCTTCAAACAAGAGCTCTGATAAATCAGTTGCTCCTTGTTCTATTTCTCCAATTTCATTTCTGAAATTTTGAATACAATTTTCTGGAGATTTTAGTTAGCTAGATCCTTTTAATTATTCACACTTAACTTATTGCAATGATTTGCTAGTAGCATTTATTCCCTGGAGTATGGTATTCCCAATCATGGTCATTAGGGAAGTTTCATATTTTTCCAGCTGTCTCAAAAGAGAAGCAGCTTCCTGTATTGTGAGTTTTTTCCCTCATTTGTATCACTGATTTCAGCCAAGACCGCTTTTATTAATCTATATCTTGCTATTAAGGCCTAAATTCAACTAACTTGAAAAAGTTTGTTTTAAACTAGAAATATCTTTTATCATGTAACTTAATTTCATTAGTTAAGTTCTCTGATGAAAATAAAAATCCCATCACAAAAAAGGACTTGTGCTAAATCGGCGAAATTTGGTAGAAGTGCTTATGATTCAAATTCAGGGGTGTAGCTACAGCCTTATCAATGATACAGGGCCCCCAACGTGTGCAACTACAGTCCTACTAACAGGGTTTTTCTATCTAAAAAAGGGCCCTGAAAGAATTTTGATACAGAGTCCACTCAGAACTAGCTACACCAGTGTTCAAATTTCTTCTTAGGTGCATAAGTCTGATGCTAGCTGCACCAAGTGGAAGCTGTGAATCAAGTGTACTTCAAATATGCACTGTAAAGTTCGTGAGTGTTATTTATCATTGAGATTTGATGTAGTGCGTTGATGTTAGTCCAAAATGACTTTAAGATGATGATGAAGCTATTATCAACAGGTCACAGAGGTAGTGTAATAGAGCTAAATAAGGTGGATTTTCTTTCCACAATATTGCAGAAAGACTTAAAACGAATGTATCCCCTATGCATGATTTTTGGCTGCAGTGGTTCCAGGAAAGCACTACCTCAAGAAAACTACAGGTCAATCACACGTGGGTCACCACTGACAGAGAAGACAGCAGTATTCACGACATGGCTGGGGAACATAGTGCACCAACAGTAAAAATTATAGGTTTTTCCGGCACCAAGGTGACACAGTAAACTGTAGCAAATCAATCGTTTGAAAAATAGCTCCCAGCCAGACGCCCTGTAGCGTTCAGACCATTAGCTCTAAATCATTGACATCTGTGCTTTCAATGATATCACTCTAGAGATCATTGGAGAGTGGAGTGTCAATGTGTTGTGTTCTACAATCAAAGCTGTTTCTGTCTTGGTGCCAGAGATGCAGTGACGTAACGGAGAATATTAGGGGCCCCATGTAAAGTCGGGTTTTGGGCCCCAAGCTACAGTTTACGTCAGTCAGGATTTTGCACCCTAGAAGCCTGCAAACAATCTTCCTGACACCTAGATACACTGGGCCTGCACCTATAGTTATGGTCTGGCACTAGCAATTTTCTTTGATTGTAGGAGCACACTCGAGATTAATTCACACATCCTGACAGCAAACATACATCCGTCTGGTGATTCTAACTATTGCACTGCGATTCATAAACATCATTCAAGAGGTGTTTTCCAATAGGATAGCGTGCTTCCTTATACCCTGTTGTAACCGAACATGCTCTATAAGGTGTCAATGTGTTTACTTCAGCCTGCTAGATTATAAGATCTTTCTCCAATCGGGAAACAATGGGACATCATTGGATGACAATGACAGCTTCATCCACAACCAGAATTAAACAACCTTATATTGACTGACCAAGAACAACAGACATGCAATTCCATGTACCTGTACAACACATGGCATGCACCTTTGCTTGCTTGCATTTAAAATTGTGGCAGTTACGCCGGTATTTAATGTATCATCAACTCTACTCACACTTGCATTAACCTGTGATCTTGAAACTTTAATCAATTAAATATGTCTCCTATACAAATGACAATATTGTTTTTTGGTGTTGGGATTTTTTCCCCATCAGCTTAAAATGTACCCGAGAGTAATTAAGCCCAGCTGTGGACTAAAAATGAACTAGTTTGACTTGTGACTTGAATAGTATTCATTTGTTCAAAATAAAATTTGGGCAAAAAGAAAAGAAAGAAAAATGCATGCGAAAAATTTGTACAGATTGCAACGATATAGATATATGGAAAAATGATGGCTAAGGCTGCTATACGACTCAAATACGGGTTGCAATATCAGTTCAAGATCTTTTTGTTGCATGTTGAATTTATAAATGGAATCTATCAAGCTTGGTGCCCTGGCGGATGCCAGGTCCACCACCTGCTTAATCCACCTTTGCATATTTCAAGAACAGTCATAAAGCATTCTATTTCAGAAAAATTCACTTCCCCTAATACTTATAATGTGAGTAATATTTCCCTCATTTTGAGTAGAAGGTCAGATCTACATCCATCTCAAATCTTGCAGACATGTAATGCCATCTATTGCCGAAAAAATTGAACTTTCCAAGCATTCTAAATTAGTGTCATGGATTTTTGACAATTAGCCCTGGTAGGAGAAAAGCTCTATCACGGATACATGCCATTCAGGAATTATGAGTACTTCATGATGACACACATTTGTGACAATCGGCTTAAAGGGGTTAACTTTCAATTCAACTTTAAGTGAATGCTTAAAAAAATTACTGACAGTTAACTAGAAAAAAATAATTTAATTACTTAAATATCATGTGTGCCAATAAGAATTTTTTCTGATGAACCCAGTGATAAAATTTAATATTCAATAGAATGCAATACTCTAATAAAAGTATGTCTATATTATAAATCTTAGTTAAATTAAAAATTATTAAATATTAAATAACTCACCATGTAATCATTAAAGGCAGAGGTATCAGCATCAATGACAGAAAGTAATTCTTTCATAGTTTCGTGCATTACTGGAATAATTCTTCGCATCTGTGAATCATATCTTTCCCACTGACGCTTACCATATGTCATTTGTCCCACCATACAAGACAATGCCGAACCCTATATAAATTAAAAACAACAACTTTTAAGTTATTTTTATGAAAAACAAATACTTTTAACAGAAGTCAACAAAACTTACATAAAACTATTTATTTCATTTTTGAGAAGATTCATTAAGATCCACACACCGCTGGTGCATCCTATTTTTCTATGCAAACGAAGTTATTTATCTGATTTTTTAATTTTTTTCCTTTGCAGTGTTTCTAATAAATGGCTCTACAGTCCAGTAAATATTGAAATGAAAACATGCATGCATTGTTTTAATAACAGGTTGTACTGTTTATTGTTTACAAGGGTTGCCCAGTGTTTCATCTTCATAATGCCCCATTTTTCTAAAAGAAAACCTTAAGTAAAATTGACAATTTTTTACTATAATTAAAAACTATCATAATAATTAAATAATTAAAAATTATTAAATTAAATACCTAACAGTTTGACTGCAGATTTTAATTGATATAATTGATTTGAATACAAATTTATTTACAAATTCATTTAACAACAAAAAAAAAA
The DNA here is from genome assembly GCA_019973975.1 of Trichonephila clavata. NCBI lineage: Eukaryota > Metazoa > Arthropoda > Arachnida > Araneae > Nephilidae > Trichonephila > Trichonephila clavata. The sequence continues at coordinate 47,674 of BMAO01037251.1, forward strand.
AAAAAAAAGAATTATGTGAATATTTTGAATGTTTATTTTGGAACACAAAATGTCAGAAAAAAGGGTTAATGCATCAAATAAGGAGTTAATTAAATTAACTAGCATCTCTTTTTGTAATTTTGCATCAGTTCCTATTTTTATACAAACTAATTATTCAATGGGAAAAATTGTTAAAAATTATTTACTACACACATATTTTTGTTTTTATTCTCCTTCTCACCATCTCTACAGTATGAAAAAATATCTTCCAATCTAATCAAAAGATCTTAGCCAGGCAAGAAGGATTAAAATACCACTCAATGAGAACAGCAGATATTCTTTGTGGACCTTTAATCACAATTATTTCCTCAAGCTTGAAAGATACCCAAATCCTTATCTCAAAAAATATTTTGAAATAACAAAAAGTAATATGAAAAGAAAATTAATTAAAAATAACAATCCTAAATTAAATTAATAGCTTTCTAAGATGCAACTGATCAGAGATTCATAAATATGAATAATCAGCAAGGAATCTGAATATTATTTAACTATATTAACATACACATACATATTAACCTTAGGATTTAAGATTTGTTAATATAGAAGGTGGGAAAAGGACAGATTTTGATACAGGAATATCATTTAATTAATTAATCATACATAGTTTTAATTTGAAAGTAAAATATGCTCACAATTTCCCCATAACATAAATATATATTATGTTAAATTACCATGGCAGCAACAGCTGCTGCAACTGAACCTCCACCAGGAGCAGGAGTTCTAGCAGCAACAGTTTTGATGAAATCCTGAACACTTTTATTAGCTAAGGAACCACTATCATCATCAGGAAGCATATATTCAATAATTCTTTCCTTGGCATTAAAAGATCCAAGGGAATTCAAACCTAATCTATTGATTACCTAAAGGAAAATCATATTAATTTATTTAAACTCATAATGAAAGGAAAATTGAAATAAAATAATTTTATTCAAAAATAATTATACAAACCAAATGCAACTTTTGATCTTCCTCTAAAATAAAAAGATTTTCTTTGTTTATATAATGCTCAGCAACTTGGAGAATAGCTCTCAACGGAACAATACCAACAATTTGGGAGCCAGTTACAGCTAGTTTTAAATCTCTAGCACCTTTGCAAACCTACAGAAATGAGGAGAGGAATTAAAACTTTTTGTTGAAAACACACGTAATGGAAACAATTTTTCATAAGAAGTAATAGTTTCTAATACAATAGAATATATTTTGTTAGACCTTTGCGAGAAAGGCATTTAAAGAAATAATAAAGTATGGAATGTTGTATGATATCCTTCAGTATGTTGTCATGGAATTATCTTTACTTACTACACTCATGTCCATAAATTAAGGATAATTAAGAATCACACAGAAATTGAACTCTAAAATAAAAATTTCACCTGTAGAATTATCACACACATCTTGAAGAAGAATATGCAAATTACAGGAAACCACCAGATGGCGCGGATAGTACGTCACAATGACGAGAGTGTAAGAGAGGGGTATATAAGGAATGGTGGCAAAGAAGTAAAATTGTTCACAAGCGCTTTAAAAGCCTTTCAGTGCAATAACGGCATAGTTATGGCACAAAGGAAGCATTTGGATGATCTTTTACGTGGTAGAATTATTGGACGACTGGAATGTGGACGTACCCAGCTGGAAGTATCCGAGGAACTTGGAATTGCCCAGTGTCATCTCCAGGCTTTGGCAACGATTCTAAGATGATGGTAATGTGAGTAGATGTTACAGCACAGGTCGCCCCTCAGTTACAACGCCGAATGAGGACCGGTATTTGGCAGTTACTGCCAAAAGAAACAGACAGAGCAAAGCATCAGACCTATCTCCTCAACTCTCTTCAGCTACCGGTACAACAGTTTCAAGGCAGACCGTGTACAGACGCTTTGGGCACATTGGTCTATATGCTCGTAGGCCTGTCAGATGTGTTCCCCTTACTGCAACTCACTGTCGCCTGCGATTAACCTGGAGTAGAGAGCATGCATAGTGGACACCGCAACAGTGGTCTTGTGTGATGTTTTCCGACAAGCCCAGGTTTAGTTTGCAGTCTGATTCTCGAAGGACTTTCATATGAAGAGCGCCAGGTACCCGTTACCACCAAGAGAACACCATTGAACAACACCGTTACGGTGGTGCAGGATGGCTCATTTGGGGAGGAATTATTCTTGGTTCCAGAACTGACCTGCATGTTCAGAGTGTAACGATGACAGCCCACATCTATCGGGATGTCATTCTGGAACATGCACGTTTGCTTCGGGGCGCCATGGGTGCTGAATTTCTGTTTATGGATGACAACGCCCCTCCTCACCGTGCAAACATTGTAGACGAATGCCTTCAATCTGAGGATATCACCCATATGGATTGGCCAGCATACTCACAGGACTTGAATTCAATATAGCATGTGTGAGATATGCTTGGCCGATGAATTGCAGCCCGTCAACCCCCTCCCACCTGTCTACCGGAACTTCGGAGGGCATTGCTTGAAGAGTGATGTAATATTCCCCAAGATCAGATTGATAATTTGATACTCAGCATGTATAGGCGTTGTAAGACCTGTATTGCATCGTCCGGAGACATACTCCGTATTAACCATCATACTAACCATGTTATACTGTTTTGTGTAAATAGGTTCTTTTTTGAAATTTGCTCCAGGGAGTAAAAATTGCAATTTTTATTAATTATGTCAATCATATAGCATCTTTTTTGCTCTTTACCTTATGTTTAATAAATAGACTTTACAAATAAGTCAAATTTGTTTTGCTTCTGTCTCTTTCTTTGCCTGAACTTCATTATCCTTAATTTATGGACATGAGTGTAGAATATAAAATCATATTTCCTAAGAAGCTGTTTATAAGAAAATTTAATACTAAAAATGTTCCACATTAAAATGTAATTTTAGTTAATTGAGTAAGTCAAATTCAAGTGATGTAAAACATGTTAATACAATCTTCAGATAAAAATAATCTAAATGTAAAATATATTACTTTTGTAAAAGATTTCCTGCTTCGAAACAGTTCTTTTTTTTTAAATTCTTTATTTAATTTTAACCAATCATTTTAAAATAAATATAAAAATTTTATATGCAAAATATGTATTGTGTTTCATAAAATAATGAATTTCTTTAAAGAAATAAAATATGCTTAAAATTACTTCTTCATATGCAGTATGAATTGGGGTGACATCATGATCTGTAAGATTAATAGAAACTTGTGCCATATTAGCTTCCTCTAACCACCAACCAATAGCTTGACATTTCTTCAATTTTCCAGGCTAAAAAATTAATTAATAAAACACATAAGTGATCCTAAAGTTCAAAATTTTTAAGCAAAAGTCATTTTGTTTAAATGTTTTAACATCATAAGTATATATCCCTTATAAATATATGCTTCTGTCAAATAAATCAATTAAAATTCATTCAAATAATAAATGTGTCTTGAATTAATAAAACTTTAATTAAATACCAGGGATAAAATTAAATAGTTCGTAACTATTATCATAAATAATTATTAGGATGACAGATTAATATTTAAAAAGTTTTGCACAAAAATGCCTCTTATCTATAAAGAAAGTCTTTTCATGTGAAATTAAAATTTTAAAAAGATTAGAAATGTAATATAATCAATCAATATTCTACTTTATAAATATTATGCTTCAGTATTATTTTGAAATTTTGTCAGGGACTTTTTTAAAAAAATTCACTTTTAACAAATTAAAATAATTAAATAAAAACTGAAATCAACAAACAGATATCAAGATTATTTTCAAAGCTAGATGAATATATCTGTTTTAAAAAACAGAAAATATTCTATATGTTTGAAACCAGTTTTTCTTTTTAAAAAAATACATAAGTAGCTACTTTAAAATTATACCTCTTCTTTGCTTCGTCCTTGTTCTCGAATATCCAGTGCTATTCTATGAGCTTGTTCCTTTGTGCCAAGTACATTTACATTGTACGCAATTAGAAATTTTCTAGCACCAGCCATTGTTGCACCCCAATTAGGAACAAATTCAGCAGGTCCGAAATCTGGTATCCATTCAGGTTTTGTAATCTAGATAATATTATAAAATTAATACTTGGAGAAGCATATAATTTGTGTTAAAAGTTATTTTAAATAACTAAGAAATCAGAAGTTTAAGATATTTTTATCTGTAAATTATTATTTTTCAATTTGCACATAGAAAATTACCTATTATTACATCTAAATGGCCTAACTTTTATTTGATATTTCACAAAAACTATTCAATTTCAAAATGTTTCCTAGTAAATATGTATAATTTTTTTTCTCGCATTTGTACATTTATTCTCCCCATATGAAAATGACACACAAAGGAGAATCATAGTTTCACACACATTATCCATTTCTTGCTCCATACATTTTTATCAGTCCCTAAAGTACCAGTAATTTTGAAAAACCCAGTTACCAGAAACTTATGCAGCAAAGTAGCATAAAGAGGGGGGAGAAGTAGCAAAAAGTAGCAAATGGATTTTCATTTGCAATTCATAAATATAATTTTTTAAATTTTGGTAATTTTGTAAAGTTGTTTTAAAAAATACGGTAAAATAATTTAATTATTTAAAATACATTCATTCTGCTCAATATTCTGATCTGCTGTATGTTTCTTAAAAATTTTGGAATTAAATTAAAGCATTTGTGGCGATGAAATAAAATCAAGCAGAGTCCCTCCTTCTTCCAAAGTCATTTTGATTCTGCGAATTGAATCCAACAGTTCAAGGCACATTTGATTTCTTAGTTTTGCCGCTCTCAAAAATACCCTTTCCACAGTGACATTACTTATGAGTAGGCAGTAAAGTTTTAAAGAAAATGTAGCTAAATCTTTTAAAAACGGATTTCCAACTGTCTCTTTTATATTAAAAATGTGACACCAAAATAATGCTCCATCTTTTAAAAGCTCAGATTCTGAATGAAAAACATCTTTCAACTGTATGTTACAAATTTGTCTCCACTGATTCTCCAGAACATCCAATTTAGATTGATCTGCTAATTCTAAAGGCATATCATAGAAAGAAGGAGCATTTGCATTTTAAAAAGATATCAGGGGAAAAATTATTTATTTTTATAAAGTTATATAATTTGAAGGGATTTGGTTTAAAAGTTGCTCACATGAAATCTTGAGAAAATTATGACATCTTAAATAGATTTTTTTTTTGCAGATTGTGGAAAAATTGTTTTACTTTTGTTTATTCAAAAAGAAATCCAAAATCAACCTCCAACAGCTTTTTGTGTCGTTTCAGAGTTTACCCAAGTTTTCATTGGCGACTAAAGTCACCAAATGTTTTTTGGTGATTTTTTCCCAATAACTAATTTTTTTTAACGTTCCTATACTTTTATGTGTAGTTGAAAGTAACAAAAAGTAGTGGACCCATCAAATGAAGTAGCACAAAATTTGTAAAGTAGCAAAAAGTTTTCAAAAGTAACAAAATCCACGAAAAATCGTTCAATCTGGCAACACTGTTGAAAAGTTTCCACTTTGTAATCTTTTAAGAAGTTGGATTACTTTTAGTATTTTTTCCTGACAGGCATCTAAAAATAGTGGTAAGAATTAAGAGAAAGTGACATATATAACAGTCAAGTATAGAATTTTCTACTACTTATTGGTATTGAAAATACTGAATAAGTAACAGTGTTTAAAAATAAAATGTAAATAAAAATAAATAATTTTTTAAGTAAATTAAAATTTTATTTGTTTTCACAATTTGATTTTTAATCAGTCTCAATTTGATATTTTCTACTTTTACGTTTTTTCACACACACCTGCTTGTTCTGTACCAAAATCATAAAATTAAAACCTACATACTAAATATTCAAAAATCTTTTGAAAAAAGAAAGAAAAAGAAAATCTTTTCAAAATTATTAGCCCAATACATAACTTTTTACAAATAAGGTTTAACAAACTTTCTTGATAAATATCTACAACTTTATATACCAACAAATACATGCCAATACTTTCTATGTCAACAATCATTTATAGGTACAACAGAAAGTGGAATTTAGCTGTTTTTAAATAAAAAGAAAAACATATCATTTGTTTAAGTTTTAAAGAGAGAAATAATAATCAAGATACATGATCAAAAAGAAAAAATATTTATTACACAGTAATAAATTATAACAAAATGTTTTAAAATCCTCAATTCAAAATTTTTTGGTCTAAACATGGTACCTAAAAAAATGAATAGTTTAATCAGAATTACAGTAATTGATCATCAGATTTTTTCTGAAATCTTCATACAAAATTATAACACGCTTTTCTCTCTATTTAAGCTTAATTTAAATTCAATTGCACTTCTAAAAATATAATACCTTTTATATTTTGGTTGATTACAGAATATATGATCATTTATATATATTTTATACAGATCTTATGTGCATATTGTAAACTTTACTTTCATAATATACTGATTTTCAAATTAATCTTAATTTCTCTTACATAATACAAAAGAAGTTTTTACAGTTATATATATAAGTTAACTATCCCTTTCAAATCTACATATGTATTTTTTAACAAATTTCAATTTCAGAAGGGATTATATATTTCATGAATTTGAGGTAAAATATCTAAAACACAAGAGTTTGTTTTTCATATCCTTACTCTTCTGAAATTGAAGTATTTTCTAATTATATGAATGCCAAATATTTTGAGCGTTTTACAATACATAAAAAATATAATTAAACATATAAGTGTTATAATGCTATTATAATATTTACAAATATTAAAACATAAAAATAACATTTAATGCATATATATATATATATTATTCAATATATAATTCTATACATAATTTGTTTAAAGTTACTCAATAATTTTAGTAATTTTATTCTGCAAAAAAAAAAGTATTTGATAAATTATGTCGAAAAAAAAATGTTTTCCCTATAAAAACATAACTTTATTCAAGTGAAAGATAATTATCATACCTAATAAGCCCCCTCCCCCAAAGTTTTTATGTACTAATGCTACCATTCTTTACTTCGAAGAAAATATAATTATATATCTAAATCAAGCAATATAATAAGAAGTTAAAATTTGTAATAATAAGGGATATATTTTGCAGATTTTAAATGGATGAGGGGATCGTCACACAAAATATTTTAAAATAAAAACAGATAAAACTAAAAGGAAGCACAGGAATAAAGGGAGTTCTAATAAAACAAAGAAATTTATTTACATAAATTTTTGATTGTTCAAAAGATATGTAGCATTATTGTGAAAGCAGATTATCACAAAAACTTTATGAAGAGATACAATTTTTAGACCTACATGGGTTGACAGATAATGCTTTAATAATACATATGATTTAAAATTTATAGGAACTACAAAAAAATACATTTATGCAATTCTTGATCATTATAAAGAATGAAGTATATATAAAAATTTGTATTTAAATGAAAAGATATTTGCTGAAATAAAATTAAATGCAAATTGATGATTCTTCAAAGGAAAAATATTTTCAAAATCAATGAGATCATGAGCCAGTGAGAGTTTTAGAAAAGCTCATTATCTTTAAATGTGCACAATTGAGTATAACTAAACACCTAATTCAAAACCTTCATGTCTGAATCAAATAGAAAACTACAAACAATATCTAAACACTATGGATATATTCAAAATGATCTTTATATATTCAAAAATGACTTTGAATGAAACAACCAATTAATGTGATCTTTTTTTTGTTGTTGTTGTTGAAGGAAATGTGTAAAAGACAAATGTAATTAGCACTATCTTATTAAAAGTGATCAAATGGTTTCTGAATATGCAAATCATCTGATGGTGAATCTCAAAGCTTTGAATAGAGTAAATTTCTGAATCATAATGTTCGACTGCAATAGATAAGGACTCAAAACTGTTCGTTGTGGCTAAGAAACAATTGGATGAATCTGTGAAGAAGAAAATCATCAACTGTTTAGAGGGTAGGATAGGTAATAAAAAAATCATCCAGAAATGTAAATATTTGAAGACACAGACTCCCTATGCTATAGAAACAATAACAGGACTTTAGAACTGTTGAAATGAGGATTGGAGAAGGTTGTAAATGTATAAAAATTGATTTCTTCTCCAGATTAATACATGGCTAATAACTGCTTGTTATAATAGGAAGTCTGCTGCTTGAAAATTAAGTTGTATCTGCCATTGTAACTATTGTATCAGGGCAAACTATATACAGAAGGCTTAATGAAAATAGCCCTTATACTAGAAAAACAATAGTATGCGCATTCCACTGTCCTCACAGCAAAAGAATTGCTTTGATTGATGTACAGAACATGAAAATTGGTGTGCACACCAATAAACCCATGTTCTATTTACTGATGATTCAAGGTTTAATTTAACAACTGATTTTCATGTTTTTACATCTGAGAGAGTGAGAAACAAAATTTTTCTGAAAGCGTTGCGGAATGAGGAGAAATGATGATTAGTGGATGTACATCCCTACATGCTTCAAAACAGAGATCTATGACCAATTAGAAGTATCCAAATCAGATCTTAGAGCTTCACGTGCAAGACTTTTCAAGGTGCATATAGATTTAAGTTATTTATGGATAATAATGCTCATCCACATCAAGCTGACCTCATTTACAAATCCCTTGAAAGTGGATCCATGGAGCAAAATCATTTGATTTGAATCTGAGAGATAACTTATCATACTACCTAAGAAAAATATTTTTACATGCAGATATCCTCCTCCTAGAAATATTATGCTTTGAAAGGTTGCATTGCTAGAGGAGTGGAATTTAATTCCTCACAATGTGATTAGCAGCATTATTGCCAGCTTAAAATTACATTGTGATATGAGTGTACAAGTCAGAATGATCACATTCCATATTAAAGTCATAAGACTTAATTTCTGTCTGAGTTATTACTTTTTCCTTTTCTCTTCTTGTTTAATATTATAGAAATTTTATTGTTTCATTCTAAAACTTTATATCACATGCAGTGTGTTCTTACTTCTTTCCATAACATTTATGTATTATGTATCATTCCACACAAACTCATAAAGTTATACTTCACAGTTTCTAGGAAATCTGTGATTTTATGTATATGAAGATAATTTAAGATACGAGTGAATAGTATAGTAAATAACATTTAAAAAAATTTAATTGGCAAATAGATTCATTAAAATAGAAGAATATTAATTACATTTAATTGTGCCTACACTAGGGGTTTCCAAACTTTTTCCAACATTGACTCTTTTTAAAATTATTACTTTAAATTGATGCTAAAAATTCATATTTTTGTGTTTAATATGCAGCATATTACACAGTTATTAACTAAGCATATTACACAGTTACAATTTAACTAAGAATCTGAACAAAAAAATTAGAAAAAAAGTAGTCTTTTAGAATTTTTTCCTTCATACTATGGCATTCTGCTTGATACGTGGATCACACCTCCACCGAAAATTTATATGAAATCTAAACATATTGAAAGAAGCCCAGTAGCTGAGTGATAGTGCTTCCACACCACAGGTTTGAGGTTCAAACCCTGGACTGAGCAAGGTCAACTCAGCCTTTCATCCCTTCAGAGGGTCGATAAATGAGTACCAAGCTTGCTTGGGAATTTAACACTGGGGGTTTCGCGTCAGACTGCCCACCTGATCAAAATATCTACTCATGTACCTCAGGGCCCAAGGTCACGTATACTGATATGGGCAAAGTAGGCCTTGGCCCTCATGGGCTGTTGTGCCACTGAGTTAAGTTAAACATATTGAAATGGATATTATCTAATTACAATCCTTAAAAATTAAACAGAATTTTAAAACAGAAAAAATTGTCATCAATTTCAATAAAAACCTTGGAATATTATAGACATTTTTAAAACTTTTCATTGGCCATAGATTACCTCCAAAGGATTCATCTGAACCTTAAAAATTTGTAAAATAACAAGTACCTAAAACTACATACTAAAACAAGCAACTGTTCTAAAAATTTTTAAAGTTTTTTTTAAAAAAAATTGCCCAATCAATTTTGTAATTTCTTTATCTAATTGACATCTTTCTATTTTAACTCATTTTTAATTACTTGATTCATTAAATAAACGTAAAAACCCTTTTGGGATGTGAGCAAAAATTTCTTTTAACCACTTCCCCAATAAAAAAAATAAAAAAACTAGTGATGAAAAGGAAAAAAAAGAATTTTTATCTCAATAAAAACATTACATAAAAAATACTATCCGGAAAAATTAGCCAACAGTTTAAATAAGTTATTACAATGTTACTCAGCTTTATTCTTAGAAATAAAACAAAATAATTCATACTTAGAAACCTGACAAGAATACTAATACTCACTGAAATACCTTTTCTAAAATGCCTTCATATTCACCAACTCTTATTTGAGGAACTGTTTTTCTATATTCTTGATCTGATGCATATCCATAAAGATAAACTGAAAAACCAACCACATATATCAAAAAATAAAATAAAGATTTAGTAAACCAAAACTAACGATTCATGGCATTAACTTGAAAATTAAATGATATCTTTACAAACCTGGAACTTTCAATTCAACTGATAGTTTCTCAGCAAATTTTCTGGCACAAAATATGCACTCTTCCATTTCTACTCCTTGAACTGGAATAAATGGACAAACATCTAGAGCTCCTAACCGTGGATGTTCTCCTATATTTTAAAAAATTGGGCAGTAATTCAATGTGTATCTTACAAATAATAAAAATTTTAAAATCCAGCAGTCAATTTTAGATAACTTTATAATATATATATATAGCCAATAATACATATATTAAAAATGTTAGTAGATTCTTCTTCTTCAATGACTCGATATCCCTTGGGTTATCGATCCCTGGGGTTTCGGCCTTCTCCAGAAGTTTACTCCAGGCATCCCTACTTTTGGCAACTGTTTTCCAGCAATCTATCTTTATGCGGTCTGCCTAAAGGTCTATTTCCCATGAGCTTTGCCAGAAAATTTTCTTGCAGCAATGACGCTACTAGATTCAGTTTATAATAATTCAACAGATATAAATTTTATGATTCCAGAGAATACTATATTATAAATAATATATTTTTCATCAAAATTACAATGTGGCAATTGGTATACACCTATATGATGCCACACTAAAATATGATACCAGCTCTCAGGGAATGTACTAGGTCTGCAATGGTAAAAAAAAAATAATAATAATAAATGACAGAGGAAATTTTTTCTCCAAAAAATAGTAAATACTTCAAAATAACAATAGAAAATTAATTCTTTTATTACATTCAAATTCAATAAATCTCTCAATTATTATTATAATTTACTTACTTATTTTGCTATTTTTATAAATATTTTATTACCAAGTGATTAAGAATTTTTTTTCTGTCAGTAATTTTTGTATCTTTGCTTTTATATGTGTGAGTTTTTTTCATACCTAGAAAAAGAGTACTGAAATACCCCGAACTTACTCGATAGGTAGGACAGAGTGATAAGTGTGTAAATTGAATTTGCATATAAATATATCACATATAAATACATATATATTATTTTTAATTGGGCTGAAGACAAAAGAAAATAATAATTTAGAAAAAAAACCTGTAAAACCTCAGAAAATCCAAATACAAAATCACAAACTGAAGTTATTTTGATATAGAAAGTATCATAAAATCTAACAAAAAGTAGTCTGCCTTCATAAAAAAATTTTTTCTTCCTCAAAGTTCTTTGTAGCATGGTAATAATTTTTTATTTCTTGTTTGATTGAAAAAATACACTCTTCACTGTAGCCTATATTTTCTAAAATTTGTAACCATTTTGTAATCAAACTGAGGCCTCTGTCGAATTCCCCACTGTCATTCAACCTTCTGATTGAACTGGGTTTAAAGACTTAAGTTCTTCAATGTCTTGCCCTTGTTCATGCATTTTTATGAGCTCTTCAATTGTCAGCTCCTGATAGGGGAATCCAGCAGTTCTTGATTATATTATGGTAAATAAAAATAGATTTATTTTATTGCTAAGAGTTAATTTTGCATGCTAGGTACCGAATATGTACATTAGCTTAACAGGAAGAAGGGAGTGATTAATCGAGTTGTGTATTGCTCAAACAAAAAACAAAGTGACGAAATTTGAAAATCCTATAAATCGAGGTATTACAGTAAATTATTCAATATAATACTTACCTTTGTGTTTGGACATATCAATAAGTTTATATGCAACACGTGCAGCATTTAAAGCTCCTTCAATAACTGCATCAGGATTGCCAACAAAGGTATAAACTGTTCGATTTGTAGACGGTCCAGGATCTACATCAAGTAAAGAAACACCTTCTGTGGAACGAATTGCCTCGGATATAGCATTGATAACCTTGAAAGAAATATAGTATGTAATAGACTCTACATATATTATAATAAAATTTAATAAATCATAAAAATCCAATAATTCAAAATTTAACTATAATCAATCAAATATTTCATACTGAATACTTAGTATAAAAATATATATATTTTACTGACTTTACAAAGAGCTTAATTTTGTGAAACAGAAACTGTGATAACTAATATTTGTAAATTTACAGAAAAAAACATTTGATGCTTCATAATTAGCTAATAAATATGAGCATAAGCATGTACATACTGCATTATATATATGAACATTTCACAAACATGTCAAATATATCATTAAAGCATTCGTTTTATTTCTTTAAAATTATTCAGAAAAAATTCAGTTTTAATAGCTCTGTTCAGCAACAACTGTTAACCAATTAATTGTACTTTTCAATTAGCCCAAGCTAGGTAATAAATCACCAAATATTGCTATCAATCTAAGATGAAATATGACTTACTGTAATCATTTCCATTATTCTCCATGTGGTTTTACTAGCAAAATAATTAAAAGTAAGAAGCCTTTATTTGTGTATAATTTGTGAATTACTAAAAATAACCATATGGGTAGATTTGCAATGGTCTAACTGAAGAGAACCATATTATCTATCATTTTTGCTACAGCAAGCTAGCTTGATTTTCCCAAACAAAAATAAAAGTATAATATGTAAGAGATGATACTCTTGCATATCATTGCAACCATAGTCAATGTTCAAGATAACTTGCCAAGTTGGCAACCCAAACTTTGCATGTGTCATATGGGCTGAATCAGCAATCACGTGCTTTGTTTCATATAATGTCGCCAATAGGATATAATACACAAGTACCGAAAGCACCATTAAAACCTTTTTCCTTATAATTTACTGTACATTTGTACCAATATAGTTTAAGTACAATGATTGATTTTAAAGATAGAGATGCACCAAAATGCCTTGTTCAAAAGTTGTATGCAAAAATGAATAAAACAAAATAAGTGGCACTTGCATGTCATACTGTCAACCAATTTCACTAAATAAAATGACATTTTTAACACAGAAGATGTCACCATATTTGGTCATGTTTCAGCATGCATGGGAGTGGTTTTTAGCAATTGGCAGCATGTTGTGGCATTTTGAGACATCTTTTGATTTAACGAAATTGGTTGCCAGTATAATAGGCAAATATAACATAAATTTGCTATATATGTATATTGAAGATACCAATCAAATTTACATAAACTGTTTTGTTGGAAATGAAATATAGATAAATGCTTTTGAATCTTATATAATACTACTTTTATTATACATAAAATCCTAAAGTTAATCTTATGCATTATGCACATCACATAACAATGCAAATATGTATAAACTACAGATATATTAAATTATGTTTTTAAGTAAAAAGGGTGCAGTCAACAATATCAAAGTCAATAGAAATTGAAATACTAAGTTGCACAGTTTATGTACTTATATTCTGTATTAATTTTAGAAAACTAATGCTTATGCAAGAGAATTTAACCATATCTGACAACACAGTGCAAAAAAAAAAAAAAAAAACTGAAAATCAAATTTTTTTAGTCTGAAAAAACTTGTGAAATACAAGAACTTACTTCTTGATTTTGTCCCTCAGAGAAATTTGGCACACATTCGACTATTTTTTGACTTCATAATGGAATTAATATTTAAATATAA